>VUQR01003629.1:5151-15901 GCA_015108515.1 Hemichromis elongatus
GAAAGTCCGTGATGATATAAGCCAGTCTGAGGGATTTTTTCCCCTTCCTTTTCAAGAACACTCCCCCTCATCTTCCTCCGCCACACAAAAAATACACTGCTTAAATATCTACTGAGCCAATGATAAGAGATGTATTACAGATGTGCACTTTGCTGTCACATCATAAAATGAAGAAAGCAATATTTTGATAAGCAAGGAGAGGACGGACGGACAATTTCATGTTTCTGCCTTCAAGCACTGTCAAACATTTACAGCACAGGCACACAAGCTCCCGCTTCACAGCAAACGCTACAGCCTCTATCAGGCCGCCTCAGTTCTCCTGCATTTTTAAATTCTTTGGTTTTTCCTTAACAATTTCCGTGTTTCTTCCATTTCCCTTAAATAGGACACTAGAAGTGAGATGTGTTTTATACATGTAGGACCATGTACATGGAAAATGTTGCATTAAAAAGAAGCTGCTAGATCTAACTCCAGCAGGAGGTGATTACTCTTTCTGGCGATTTCTATTAGAAAATAACCTTATTGCCCACTTGATCAGTAACCCCAGTAAAGATTTTTTCTTGTTTTATCCTCCTCTGTGACCCATTGCTCTAATTCATTTTCAAAACACTAAGATAACCAAGATGTTCACCTTGAACCCTCAAGAAGGGACTACACTAAGCAATGGTTGATGCCATGTTAGCGTTGTCCATCTTTTGTATTACAGCTAATGGTTGGTGTTCTCTCTTTATTTGGATTTTATTTTGGTTGGCTTCAAGTTATTTCATACCCATTTGAAATAATATCCTTCACATTTAAACATATTTCTTCATCCAACCAACAAGCAAGCTCAGAATCTGGATTTAAAGAGACTATAGTATAAATAATGAATAAAGGCTCTAAAAGTTCATTTGTACTTTCAAGTTGTTTTCAAGCTAAAAGGTTAAAACGTTTCAAGGACAATTTCCTGTCTCTTTATTGGTATTTTTTTTTAAAGAACATTTGTTCTTGCATTTCGTTCCTCCTGGTCTACAAGTGAAATTGACCTATTACTTGTCTGACTCCTATTGTCAAGCCCGCAAAAAGTTCAGTCACTGCCTCTAAGTAGGAATCCATTAAAAGCGCGGCATTAGTAGAGAGCATGCTCTTCTGATCAAGTCAGTCTGCTCTGATTCAGACCCTGTTTTGCTTTTCTGTCCACAGAAAAAGTGGAAAGGAGCCAAAAGGCAAAACCGGGTAAAAATAGTTTCCATGTTAGAATGGATGTTCACATATTTATTCACTGAATTTATCGTTTTCCATGTGTAGAGTCTGAAACAGTAGACTAACTGTCTGGCACCTAAATGCTTACACATTGTGGTTAAAGCTGTAAAATGGAAACAATAAAAGAGATGAAACTGGGCAGAAGTGGGTGCAGTGATGTGACAGAGGAAGGTAGTGGCCAAACAGACTTCATAAAGACAGAACAGCAACAGCTACAAAGACAGAGTCACTGTTAACGTGGCAGCACTGATGCTGTGCTCACTCTAAATCTCCAAACCTCATCCTGTCAAGCAGCCCCATACTGCTGCTGTCGACTGCTATAAAAATATCCCTGTGGGGATTGTTAGTCCTTGAGAGTCATTTCCACAGTCTGAACATACTGCCAGCTTGGACCTGAGAATTTAAGTTTTGTCACAGATACTGCCATCTAGGTTCTGTTGACAACGAAATAGACAAAAATCGTATTAAAACTTTTGGGTCCCAATTTGATTTTTTTGAACAATTAAACTCAGAAGTGGAGAAAAAGTAAATTAATATGAATATGATGGCTCAACTACATTTAGCTTTTTCATAACCCAACCTTTGTTTCAGGCCCAGTGAAGAAGAATTCAGAAGTGAATCAAATGCTTTTTTTGTTTGGCGCTGGCAATATTTTTCATGTTATCAATTCTCAAAACTATGCTTCAGTTGTTGAGTCTTTGTATGATGTGCTTTATTATTTGTTGAGCAACAACAGCCGTCGAGCTGCGCACTTCGTATTCTTCTATTTACTTTTTAGGATAAAAGGAAAGAAATGGCAAAGCATGATGACATGCTTGATGTTTGGATCATTAAGTCATTCTTGAATAACACTTACATTTAAACTTAAACACCTTCAGGCCAACAAATGTACATCATGCACACTAAAGTACAAACAGACTTCCCTTTTGAGTGTAAACAGAGGAGCAGTTACCGGAGATCAAGGTTTTAGATTGGTTTGTGATTTTAAGCCTTCCTTAATTGTCTGTTTTGAAGAAGTGTTATGTGGGATTAAACATATATTAGCTGGCCCCTGTTGTCACATATCTTGACTGTCTAATTCTTGACTTGCCAAAAAAAATATTTATAGTTATAATCTTGTTTCTCTGGTTTCTTCTTTACCCTGTTTACTTCCCTCCTAGTGGTTACTTCCTGTTATAAAAGGAGTTTACTTTCCCCGAGAGCTTGCTCAAAGGAACTTCTTTGGTTTCTCTGTATTTTTGTAATATCTTTACCATGGAATAAAACAGCATGAATATAAATATATAAATACACCCGAACTGAAAAAAAACCCAAAAAAACAACTTTGACAAATCAAATTTAGGCCATCCATTTTCGAGCACTTATCCAGGTACGTCCAGATAACCAACCACAGACACCAAGGGAAACAAGACCTCTCTCCTGCATGTCCTGAGGTCCCCGACCAGTTGGACATGGCGAAAACACCACACCTGGGAGGTTTCCAGGAGATCATAATTAACTTAATTGAATTCTTACAATGTGTAACATAAACAACAGCTCTGCCCTAAAGAACACCAAGGGAAATCTTGCTGTAGCAAGGAGAGATCGCACGACTTGGTGTGCATTAAAGGTAAGTTCCATTTATCATGACAGCCTCACAAACTGCAGCAAGTTTTACACCAATGTGCATCCAGTGTAATAAAACTCGTGTCAGATATGGGAAAAAGCTAAACATTCAGCTAGCGTACAGGCACTAATTGTTCCAGGTGCTTACTGTGGAGTTTCTTCCTTCTCCAAATTGCACAGCAGATAAAATGGGCTCCGTTCTCCAGAGAAGGCCATTAAAACACAGTAACAACTCTCCAGCTCAAACTATCCGCTGTATTATTGACCATTTTTCATATTATTGTACATCTCCCTCCCCTGTTCCTCCCCTTCTCTTTTGTTTCGTGCATAATTGTTACCCTACATGTATACTTTGATATTAGGACATTTCTGCTATTATGCATGCAAATGACACCCCCTGCACAGCGGTGCTATTCTCGATTTAAATTTCAACAGTTATAAACAGTAACAACCCCTTTGGAAACAAGAAAAAAATGCAAAATGTTTAATTTTTGTGCAGTTGTGTTCATCCTGTAACTTACGACTGGATACAGTACATCAGACACGTTTTAAATTGAAATATTTTGCGGCAATAATATTTGGAAGACAAAGATCTTAATGTGCTGCCGTCTCCCTCGCTCAATCTTTCACTTTTCTCCAACATATCTGGATGCTCACAGGTGCTAATGAAGCAGACCTCCCCAGAGAACAGCTCTCATCTAAAAAGCATACTCCAATTAAAAAGGCAAACACTTGTTAAAATACGATAACATGCTCCACTACTTCGCACTGCCGCTCGTGTAAAAGCAGAAAAAAAGAAAAAAAAAACCCCAAACAAACACCTTTTACCCCTTGGCCCTAAAAACAGCTTTATTAGAGAAACAACATTAGCTCCCCAAAATTAAACTTGAACGTGACAGGTGAGCAATGCAGAGAAGAACACTAAGAACGATTGTGGCCACCTTCTCTGTGCCACGTGCTGTACACCATTCATACAGATTTAAAAGTATCGCCTCCATTCCTTGGGGCATTTTATAAACATACCAAACTGCTGCCTACAGCTCTTCTTTGCACTGGCTGCAGCAATAATGACCACAGAGAGGTAACAGGCCTGTCGCAGGGATCAAGCTAGGAGACTGAAAGGGACTGGTGGCATACCTTTTAGGTCTGTAGGTTTAGCAGCCAGGAGACATTTGCCTGTGTCCCACTGAACCTTTGTGGTTTAAAACCTTATTTAGCACTTTTTCATTAACTGTTTATTTATTTTAAATTATTTTCCCCCAAGTTTATGAACCTAGAACTACTTGGCTTAGGTTAAGAAAAGATTGTAGCCTAGGTTAAAATAAACTCCTTCATACCAGCAATTTTCTGCATTGGAAAAAAATGAGTTGTGAGTGGCAGTCCCATCTCAATAATGCCATAACTGGGTACATTATGCTCTGCCGGTGAAGGACATCTTGTAGACATGCCAGGAGCTTTGACAGCATTATTTTATGGGACTGTGAATGGCCTGGAATTTCTAGTGATTAGGGATACAGCTGGTCTGCTAGATTATGAGAAAAGTTGTAATAAAGACCGTTTTCGTGAACAACTAACAGAGATTTATTAAAACAAAACACTGTGCATTCAATCTACCTTTAAACATATGTGTTCTTCTTACATGGGATTTCCTTGATTTATAATTAAAATCCAAGTGAAAAGCAAAGACACAAAGATTGCAGAGGTGGCATTGACCACAGGCCCCTTGTCACCATGACCCAAGCTTTACAAGTCTTTTTAGGGTGAAAATTCATAGTTGTAAATGAAATAGATGGACTTCATTTCCTTTATGAAGCTCTATTTTGTGCACTATACATGAATACAAAAAAAGTACTAATTTTGCACCAACTCTCTTACATAATGGTTCAAAGTCACTTGAGGATTTAGATGCAGGCCACCTACAGACTTATTTTTTGGAGTTTATGTGAACAGCTTTAACAATAATAGACTGCTGCTCTGTTGAGTCAGGACAGAGGTGGCCTTCTGCACTCCTAGTAAAGCTACTCCACATCATATCTTCTATCATTATTCCACTATGAACTTATACATAATATAAAAATGTCATCGTAATTGCAATACTATTGCTATAGCAACACCATGCCTTTCCTGGTGCGCACAACAATAAAACAAGGTTGGGCATATCAGAGCAACAGCCGCGCGTCAGGGAGCTACTTTAAAAACCTCTAACAAAACACAAAACTTTGCAAGAAAATTGTTCCTCTAAAGGTTGAAACAAACCTTTTGGCTACTTGGGGAACTTGTGCAACCCAAATCTAAAATAACTCCACCAACTCACTAGATGCGCTCCATACAACATGACAGGTGGACAGAAATGACTGATGGGGTTACATGGTGGTGAAGCAAATGGTTAAAAAGCTCTAACCAAGATGCATCCCAGCTATAAAATAGTGTTCTGTTTTATTAATGTGACAGTTGTGATGTTTACTTCTTTAGGTGTTAAATACTTATTTTACACTTTGTGCTTACATATTTTTTATTTTTTTTTACATATTTTTATGCATCTACTAAACTTAGAAATGTTGCTACCTGAATGCTGTGTGCATCAATAGAACACTCTTTAGCTTTTTATATCATTTAAAAAATTTTGTTGGTGTCAATTCTCTTGAAATTCTGTAATATTAATTTTGGGGCTACTTTGCCCACCTCTACTGTATACTGTCTCTAGTACTCTATAACCGCAGCATCACATAATGGAGTGTGTACCTGCTCGCCTACATGGTCAGACATGCAGATGACAGATGGCGAGCAGAAAAATCCATGGAGAAACTAGCCCATTAGCTGAGCTAACCTTGAAAGTACTGGGGAGGTTGGGAAGCTGGAGCAAGCCAACAGTCCCCTGCAGGGAGAGCGAGAGCTGAACATCCTCCCTGCACGGGCTGTGGAAATTCAATTACAGCCTAATGAAGAGTGAGCTGACCTCCCCGCACTGCCACCCCTCCTCCCTCATCCCTCTCTCCTCTCACCAAGCTGAAGCTCATCATTTACTGTAGCTGGGCAGGTTGGCAGGTCTAACTGGTTTCACTGAGACCGCAGGCATCTTTGTCCACAGAATATCCATGTCTCCTGACATAACACTGTTTGTTCACAGTGGATTCTTGTCCTGTTGTATTATTTCTGTCTTTCTAAATCCCTCTCTTTTTGCCATCTGTCTTCTTTGTCCTTTACTAAGTTGAGGGTTAACAGCCTACTCAATTTTGTCACAATCATTGTCACAGAAGCTCTCAGAGCTAGCTAGCCTGCTAATACTGATACAGAATGAACAACCTTCCTACCAATCACAATCTTTTTTTTTTCCTCCACATCTTGGACTTTCTTTGTTTTGATTTTGTTTTAATTCATCCATTATTTGTTCAAGGGTAACAAGGAAGTATTTACAGAAATAACTGGTGACCTTTAAAGTCCTCCAGGTATCACAAATGATGAATACAGTCTATTGACATTAGTAAATGCAATACAGTGCCAATAACAGTCAACAGGGTCATGTCGACACCTATATTTGGACACTGTGTCTACTTGCTGACAGTTGGCTCATTATCTTGGTCAATAATTGGAGCAATCATTTCATATTTTCTCCAAGCCAATTATCTTTACCATGAAATATTAGTACTGGAAATTGTGGCATTCTCATTTACTCATACGCCCATTTGTAAAACTACTAATGACCAAATGTTAAAGCAAATCGTGTGCTGTGCTATTCTGTGTTTAAATGTCAACAAACAGGAATAAGAAAACACATCTGAAAAGCCAGATTCAATAAACGCAGAGTTTAAGGAGTTACTAAAGCATACTGTGGGAAACAACAACAGGCAGCTTTTCAACAAGCACTGAAGAAGCCAAAGAAAACGTCCAGAGACGACTCACAGCCTGTGAAAATAACAAGCTTACCCAATACACTGACCAGCTGTTGTCAGTTGGAGATAATATGAGTTTTTGTGCTCTCATCAATGTAGTAGAACCCAGGCATGAGATACACCACATCCTAGTAACTGTCAAAAGAAACCACTAAGACTTTTGCAGGACTTTTCAACCTTTATTAATGATATATATGGCTGTGTCAGCCCAATGATGCTCTCAACTGTGCAGTGAATTGATGCCAATTTTGCTCTGCAGAGAGAGCAGTTCAACATGCAAACCAGCTCAGGAGTTTTTGAAGCTACGTTAAGGAGAGAGGTGAGCAGCAGTGTAGCTTCATGCAGAGATGGAGCACTACAGATGTGATGTTTGCTTTGAGAGTGCTGATGGAGAAGTACAGAGAGGGTCAGAAGGTGCTGCCACAGAGCCTCTGAGAAAGCACAGACAGAGACGCGTGTGACGGTGGTACAGGACGTGTATCAGGACAGTGAGACAGTGGTGAGGTAACGGAAGAAGTGACAGATTGAATCAAGCTGGGGTCGGTGGGTGGAGGGGATTGCATCAGAGAGTGGCTCCGAGGCCCTTTTTGTTTGTTTGGTGATGGACAGGTTGACAGATGAGCTCTCAATGGACTGATGTTTGCAGATGACATTGTGATCTGTAGTGAGAGCTCGGAACAGGTGGAAGAGAACCTGCAGAGGTGGAGGTATGCACTGGACAGAAGAGGAATAAAACCTAAAGCAACAAAGAATGCGTGTTAATTAGAGGATGACCGATGTAATGGTAAAATAAGGAGTAGAGGTAGTAGAAGTAGGTGAGGGGAAGGAGTAGAAGAGATGAGTCAGGGGTGACAGCTCAGGTTATAGAGTTTGGAAAAAAATAAGAGAGGCAAGGCTGACATGGTCTGGACATGTGCAGATAGTGGATACACTGGAGAGGATAATAAATAAGGAGCTGCCAGGCAAGAGAAAAAGAAAAACCACAGAAGACTCTTGAGTGTACTAAAGAGGACATACAGAGAGCTGGTGTGACAAAAGTGGACGTTAGGGACAGGGTGAGGGAGCCAGATCATCTGCTGTGGAGACTCCTAGCAGTAAAAAACAAGATGCTAGCTGAGCAGTAAGAGATGTGTTTAATGATATGCTTTAGATGTGCATTTCATATAGCTCAATGTCCCAACAATAGCAAGAACATCATGAAAGCCGATATTGATGGGCGATATTATGGTGGGACATTTTGGAAATTTCCTAACCCTCCTACAAAAACATTTACATGCAGCACAACCAACTTATGAAGAGATTCCTGGAAGACTTGGCCCACTAGAACAGCACATGTTTCATGCTATAGTCTCTTATCAAGCATAAGTGGGTTCTCATCGTTAAAATTGTCATAAGTACTCATTCAGTACTTATAATATGGAATAAGGAAGTACACCAAAGTAAATAAATGGTTTATCTGCAGCCCTGCTTTACACTATAAATTTCTGGCTCTTTGTTGTTCGGGGAATCCTTTTGGGTTTTTTCCCATTAGCAGCACAAACCGTCAGGGTCAGGGTTCAATAAAATCAAATTGTATAAACCAGCAATGAATCCATTTCGCTGCATTTTTGAAATATAATTCGCTGCGATGAAGCCTAAATATATTATCCTGTTAGACAAAATATACTTGACTTCCAGTGACCTAAAAAAGCTGCAGGGATTCTCCTAGTAATGTTTTATAAAACTTAAAAAAAAAAAAAAAAAAATTGCCAAATTTGAAGTTCTCAACCAATACTGCAGTGTTAGTAAAGTACTCTGATTAAAGTCGCCAATTTTTGCCATCCCTTTTCAGATGTCCTTGAAAATATGAAGTCAACACTGATCTCACATTAAAAAGAGGAAATAAAAATAATTATGCATAATTAAAAATAAAAGGCCGCTTCTATACATATTTCTTTTAAACCTCCGTTCTAATTATCTATTTATTCAAATGTGAAGGTGCCTTTTAAAGTCCACTTTATTATAGGTCAACCATCAGATGTGCCAGTGACGACCTAATGTCCAAGATATTCACTAATATGGTCTGATGAAAGTCATAAATTGCTTCATTCTCCTACAAAGCACCAAGCTCACATCTCTGACATTGTCATTCCCATTAACTCTCACCCATCTTCCCCTCTTTGAATGTTGTTTCACGCCTCTTGATTGTCTCACTCTGTGAGTAAATGTATTTCCCATGCCCATTTATCACCTGCCTCCACACAGCACTTTCATTTTCCTGCCAAAACACGATAACTATCATTTAGGACGTGTCATGCCATCTCAAATTGCTGGCAACAAATTGCCTACCGAGCATATAGAACTAATTACATGTTTGAAAACAATTAGAGCCATTCACTAAACATTTGAGAATACAATCAGTGCCGTGTTTAATAGTTTCGTTCTCCCATACTGATTTTTTTCCTCCCTTCATTAAAATTCAGTGTTATCAAATGTTACGTTTGTCTTTCAGACAGTTGTCTAATTGATCCCATCAGGCAGTGGAGGGAGTAATCCAACAATCAATCTCAAGTCAGTGAAAGGCTTCCAGTGAATACTGCAGCGTGGCTCGGTGGTCCTGCTGAGAGGGACCGTCACTGTCACAGAACATAGTTAACAGTGATGGATACATCTGGACTCACGTGGTCCCCGGTTTAATGAAACTCTGATATGAAGATGTCTGAGAACAACAATATGCCAGAGATGAGCTATCAAAGAGGAAGAACTGGAGCTGCAAAACCCTTTGGTTTTTTTTTTTTTTTTTTAAACCTTTAACAACACAGCGAAAAAAAACTTTAATTATTTTCTAATTTAGTCTTTCGTAAGAGAAAAAAACCCAAAGTGATAACTGTCAACTTTTAGAGCTGACAAATCAGACATTTAGCCACTCATTCGAACCAGAGATAAGACTACTGCGATGTCCACCACTGTTTAATGGCTCAGTCACTGCAGAGTAAAAATAGGACAAGGAAGTGGAAGAAAAAATTAAATACAACGGGATAAATAATAAATTAATTGGCTGCTGAGTCGTTCTATTACATTTGCAGTTTTGGTCACCAATTGTTCAACGGTTAATGGTACTAGGGTACCTAAGTCAGCTAGTTACTAACAGTCATGTTTTGGTCATGTTCTTCTATCAGAGCATGGCTGACGAGTGCATGTGTCATTTGGTGGTTAAACTACTTGACATCCATGTAAAAATTGGTGGTGCTGTAGTCTCCAACCACTGTTTTCTCTAGTGTGACTGTAGCATCTGTGATTGTTAAAAGTGCACAGCCCAAAATACTGGTAAACCAACTAGTTACAAACTCATTTTCACTTGGTTCAAAGCTTAGTGGGAGCAGTGAGTGTGAAACAAAGTAAAATGAAGGGCTGAAAAAGTAAAGCAAACAGCTGGAAAACCAACTCTTTCAGGGAAACCATGGGTTAATCACTTTATGCAATGCCTAACACATTACCTACAGTAATTCCATCCATTGTAGGGAAAAAAGAAGCGTTGATTAGTGCAATTTTAAGGATAAAAGGAGCCTTTGTCATGGTGTTTTTAATTATTTAGTATACAAACACAGTAGATAAAGAAAAGAGGTTTACCTTATCTGATAATGGTTTAAGTTATTACCAAATAAAAGTGCTTTATGTGTTTTTTTTAACAATAAAGTGTGCATGGTACTCTGCTGAATAATCAACCTCAGGCATGCCATGACAGATCATATGATGAGATTCCCTCTTATCTAGGCAAGGAAAAAAAGGGGGTTTGATTTTGGACCAGAAGCAAAATTCTTTTTCAGCCCTAGGCTTTAATCAAAACCCAGCAGGTGCTGAGGGTACATCATATCATTTTCTACTGAGACAACTGTAGGAGGGAAAATTGGTCCCTCTTGCTTTTCTATGATGAATTTCTTACTTTATGACTGTTGAATGTCAGTGGCAATAAAAAAAAAAAAAAAAAAAAAAAAAAAAAAAAAAAAAAAAACAAAAAACATTTTACTAAAATA
>VUQR01003639.1:4254-29605 GCA_015108515.1 Hemichromis elongatus
ATGTTAATATTTATATATATATATATATATATATAGATATATATATATATATATATATATATATATATATATATATATATAAGATTTGCCACACACACACACATATATATATACATATATATATATATATGAAACTGCATTCAACCTCTCTCACTGTGTCTTTCTCTCTCTCTCTCTCTCACACACACAGGGACAAATACATTCACGTTTAGGGTGAAACCCAGTCGCTCTGATTTCAACACAGGCACACCTGGACTGGCTAAGATTTAACCACCTGTAGTGGCTTGTATGGCTTGTTCAGCGTCACACTTTGCACATTGTGTCTGCAGCACACACACACTGCTGCCTCTGTGAGTGTGTCCACTGTAAAAAAACAAAACAAAAAAGGAAGGTTTTATGTGTGTGTGAGTGTGTGTTATTAATGCTCCTCTGTTTGTGTGTCCGTATTCCCTCAGTCCTTCTGAGGATAAAGTGCTGCAGAGGAGGAGGAAGTGTCTTTCAGGTTTCGGACATGCCGCTGAAATTCTTGAGCTGCAGCAGCGACAGCAAAGGAAACGTTTTCTTGACTCCTATATGAGAATGCAAGAATGACAGACAGATGCGAGATGGACGTGTCCTAATAAAATTGCGTCCTGTGTGCTTTTAGCTTGTGCAGTCCGCCACTAGCTGTGAGCTCTCGGCAGTCGAGAGAGGTAGGGCTTCAATCATCTTAGTCCCCGTCTGCTCTTAGACCTGTGCGACCCAATAATCCACACCTAGAACATGGGAAACTGCAAATCCACAGCTTTGTTTAGTTAAAAACAGTATCATCCGTCACGTCACCTCTCCCTACGGTGCTGTTTTTTTAAACCACCCATCTACCAATTGCAGTCTTTCTTTAGTAAAGTGAAAACTTTGCGGCCCAAACTCGCTTTCCAAGGCTTGACAAAGCTCTTCATGTTGACTAAGAGGCGGCCCCGCTTACGATCCAAGTGGCCCGCCACCAGGTACTCCACGCCTGTGAGGAGAGGTCAGAGGGGTTAAGCACATTTGGGATGTTACCAATGAACAAAGTTGGATGTGCGAGTCTTGCCTGGATTGAGGATAGGGCAGGTGCAGCCCCTCGCGGTCCAGGACTCGGGGTAAAGGGTGACGCGACTGCGCTGTATCTTCATTTTGGTGTTCTGACTGAGTACCTTCTGAACTTTGACCTCCACCTCAGCATGGGAACCCTTATCGTGAGCTGCTAGCACTCTGACCTTCAGCACTGGAAATCAGGGAGAAATGCAACAAGACCTTCAGAGTTGGAGTGTTTTTACACCAGAACAACTGCTTTCCACATTAAAATGCGACAAAACAATGTGATCCATGAGGCTGTCATGGAAAGTTTGCTTACTGGATGAACTTCAAACAAAGTTTTAATATGATGAGTTTGAAACTCAGGTCAGGTTTTCTTTCCCCTCAAAGGGCTGGAACAGAATTAATCATTGCTCTGAATGCTGGGACTTTTTAAAGTAAAGAAAGTGAATTGGGATGCTTTCTTCAGACATTCTTGAGGGTGAGTATGACTAACATTCGTTGTGATTTTCAACTTGTTAGCCAACATAGGTTTTTCCTTTTTTCTGAGTTTAATATGGGCATAATTAATAAAATTATGTTTAGGTGTTATTTACTGTGACCTTAAACTAGAAACAGAGATCATAAACTCAACAGGAAAATGTTTTTCGAGGTCGCAGAGTGAGGGCTA
Organism: Hemichromis elongatus; assembly: GCA_015108515.1. NCBI lineage: Eukaryota > Metazoa > Chordata > Actinopteri > Cichliformes > Cichlidae > Hemichromis > Hemichromis elongatus. The sequence goes on from VUQR01003639.1 coordinate 5,981, forward strand.
CGGCTTTTTGGAATCAGAGGTGTCGCCCCCTGCTGCCCATTACACAGAATGCAAATGCTGTAAATGATTTGATCTGTATTAGTGAACATGAGCACATAGATACTTTTATTTTGTTTTTTAAATTTGTTTTAATGAAACATTTTATTACGGGTTCTGTTTAATGTTTTTGTTCCTGTAACATAATAATTTCCTAGCTTGTGGGATCAATATACTGTGTGCACAATTATTAGGGAAGTAAGTATTTTGGAAATATAATAATTTTACGCATATTGAGCAACTTCAAGCTGTATAAACGAGTGCTTATTGGATTTAAGTATATCAGGTGATCTGTATTTGCATAATGAGTGAGGGTGTGGCCTAAGGAGATTAACACTTTATATAAAGGTGTGCACAATTATTAGGCAGCTTCTCTTCCTCAGACAAAATGGGCAAAAAAAGAGATTTAATGGACTCTGAAAAGTCAAAAATTGTAAAAAGTCTTTCAGAAGGAAGGCGAAGGTATTGGGTGTTACCACAGAACCATCAAACATTTTATTGCAAATAGCCAACACGGTCGCAAGAAACACATTGAGAAAAAAAGACTCAAGTTAACTGCCAAAGATTTAAGATGAATCAAACGTAAAGCTACCAGGAACCCAGTATCCTCCAGTGCTGCCATATTCCTGAAATGCAACCTACCCGGAGTGTCCAGAAGTACAAGGTGTTCAGTGCTTAGAGACATGGCCAAGGTAAGCAAGGCTGAAACGCAACCACCACTGAACAAAACACACAAGTTGAAACATCAAGACTGGGCCAAGAAATATCTGAAGACAGATTTTATAAACTTTTTTTTATAAACTGATGAGATGAGAGTGACTTTTGATGGACCAGATGGATGGGCCCGTGGCTGGATCAGTAATGGACACAGAGCTCCACTTTGACTCAGACGCCAGCAAGGTGGAGGTAGGGTACTGGTATGGCTGGTATTATTAAAGATGAGCTGGTTGGACCTTTTCGGGTTGAAGATTGCCTGAAAATCAACTTCAAAACCTACTGCCAGTTTTTAGAAGACACTTTCTTCAAGCAGTGGTTCAGAAAAAAGTCTGCATCTTTTAAGAAGACCATGATTTTTATGCAGGACAATGCTCCATCGCATGCATCGAAGTACTCCACTGCATGGCTAGCCAGTAAAGGCCTTAAGGATGAAAAGATAATGACATGGCCCCCTTCCTCCCCTGACCTGAACCTTATTGAGAACCTGTGGGCCTGGCTTAAATGGGAGATTTACAGTGTAGGAAAACAGTCCACCTCTCTGAACAGTGTCTAGGAGGCTGTTGTTGCTGCTGCACAAAAAGTTGATCATCATCAAATCAAGACCCTGGCAGACTCTATGAATACATTGCTTCTGACAGTTATTGAAAAGAAGGGTGGCTCTATTGGTCACTGATTTTTTTCTCTCATTAACATTTTGGATTGACTGAGAGCACTGTCCTTGATCCATAATGAAATTAATCCTCAAAAATATTACTTGCCTAATAATTGTGCACACAGTGCATATATTTAATTAAAATACAAAGACATACTGAATCAATGAGAATGAGTATACCAATGTTAGACATAAACACAGTAAAATATACAATTTACATTTAAATGTATTAAACTAATCAGTTAAAGCCAGGATTAAATGAGTTACAGTGCATATTTGGAGAAGTTTGAGTGCTTACCGTATGCATAATTCATGGTACAAAAGAGTTTGCTGTTGGCCAGACTTTGCTCTTGGCACTCACACTTCTCTGCAGGGGGGACACGAAAGAACAGATTCATATTTGTAGCATAAATAAATAACTTTTCCTGTGTGTGTGTGTGTGTGTGAGAGAGAGAGTGTGTTGCCTCAGATACTGTATGAGATGTCCTAAGACTAATAATAAGTACAGGGTGTGTGTCCAGTGAGGAATGTGGCAATGAAAGCTGGAGTTACAACATGGTGGTATTGGAGGTCTGCGAGAGGAGACCTCCACTTGGAAACTGTCCCTGCACACACACACTCAAGCATGCACACACACAGTCATGTCATGTTTCCATCCTGGAATCTGCATACCTCAACCTTCAAGCATGTCTTCATACAGACATGTAATCATTTAAATTATGGGGACTTGCCTTTTGTCCCCAAAATGGAGGCAGGTCACCACAATGTGCCTGCATAAGCAGATTTATGTCCCCACAACATGAGTAAATCAAGCCCACACAAACATCTTTGTTCAACGTCTTTCTGAGAGCCTAGCCAGACTTTCATTACTTAACCATTAACGCTTGGTCAATGGACCGTGAAGGAGGATGAACCACACACACACACAGGGACGTACACGCACACAAGAACACGCACGCATGCACACACACACAAATGCTCTGTATTGTACCTAAGTGAAGAGCAGAGAAGAGTTCGTCCGTTCTGAAGATTTTGACTGACTCACTGGCATTTCTGTCCAGGTGGTACAACTCCAAATCAGAGCTGCAACACAACATGTGATCATAAAATGGGCAATTATTTATAAAACTTTGATTTTATCTATATATCTACACACATATACATTACATATATACACACACACATATATATGTATATACACATATATACACACATACATATATATGTATATACACATATATACACACACACATATATATGTATATACACATATATACACACATACATATATATAAAACATAGCAGACAAACTACAGATGATATCGTACTAACATATCATACAGTCCCAGTTACTTTCAACACTAACAGGATCTCGACCCTGCCTTTGTGCTTGCTGTACAAAAACTGGGCAGATATTTGATTATTTATGGGTACAAGGTCATGACTAAAAAAAGTTCACTGCTTCTGTTTTTAGGAGCTACAGTTTTGTTATCAGGAGATAAAAGTTGTTACTCACCCAAACATGCAGTCTCCAGTAAACGGATCGCAGTCTCCTGCACAGTCACATGGACGGCAGCCATATTCGTGAAAGCCCCAGTATCCCACCATGCACCTGTCGCATTGGGTTCCACCGACGCCTGGTTTGCAGATGCAGTTCCCGTTTGCGGGGTCACAGGGCGAGCCATCTGCCAAGTGAAAGGGCATTGAGCCCATGGGGTGACAGTTGCATGCTGGGAAAGAAAAAGTTGAAATTAATTTAGATTGGAAAGTTTTTTATGGTAGGTGATACAAAAACATCATCTTTGCATTGTCTGAGCGGCACATGTCGTCAGTCCATTACTGCATTGTAATAAATTCTTATGTGCATGGTATGGAGGTTGATTTGAGTAATTCACAAACTGCTGCTCTACACGGATTTTGGTCAGAACAAAGAAAAATATGCATCATTAGCGGTTCTCTGGGCGAAATCATTTTGGTGGAGAATGGCCAGAATGCTTCGACCTGACAGGAACGCAACAGAACTCAAATAACCACTTGTTACAACCAAAGTATGCAGAAGAGCATCTTAAACCTTGAAGCAGATGAGCTACAGCAGCAGAAAACCACATTAATTGCCACTTTCAGAGGAAGGTTTTCCAAAATCTTAATGAATCAACGTCATTAAGAATTGGGGCAATTCTGAAGGCAAAAATAGAGTCAAATCTGGTACCGACAAGGTGTACCTATAGAAATACCTGTTCAGAAATACTATACAAAAGACAAAAGAAAACATTATCAAGTGAACAGTGGGGCTAAAGGTCTGACAGTCTACTGATAGCAAATTACTATTTATCACCCGCACTTGAGTATTTCATTAATTGCTCTATTGTCTGCTTTTGTGGCAGCCACTTAAAACACAAAGGCGGCTGTGTTATTCTTATCACATGAAGACAGATGTTTATAGCTCTTTATTTGTGATTAGGTGATCCTAAGATCCTAAGCTCTTTCCCAAAGTCGATCAGTATGCCTATACGTTCAGAACAAATACATACAGTAAAACAGTCAGCCATCTAATTGTGTACCGAAGAAACTGTGTTTCTTCAACAACCTCCAAAAACAATGAACACACCTTAAACACCCACCCATGTTTATATTGGAGGTCTGAGAAAACTGCTGTCTGCTTGGACCGAGTTGTCAGGCCTCCCCCATAAATAAACCGCAGAGAGAAACAAAGAAGGGGTGTTGTTTGGAGTCATATGTCTTGTGTTTAATGATGCTTGAAGCCTGACTGCCATTAAATGACTACTTACTGTACACCCAGAAGCTCCTTTTTCAAATAAATCATCGTGGAGTAGAAAGAAAAAAAAACAACTTTAAGCCAGAGGTCTGAATCAGGCGGTTTTCGCAAACTGAACTGAATGTGATAAATTCACATCGACGACTATAAACAAATGAGATGGCATGCTTTTAGAAACAAAAGATTAAAGTTCATTCCTGACCTTAAAGCATGTTTGAATTCAAACCGTTATCAGAGCACTTCAAGGACTTTATTTGCTAAATTGTTCCGAAATAGAAATACAACAGTCAACATGCATAGTCAACTGCCTCAGCAGTGAAATGCACACGAATGCTTGAAGTCTGTAGATAAACAGCAGCTCCACTGAGTTCTTTTGGGTTAAAATGCAAAAACTCTGAGTGATGGTATAGCTCAAGTGGGTTAAAGAGGCAACACATACGCTCTGCTATTGCAGAGTCTTGGGTTTGAATTTAATGTTGGCCTTTTGCTGCTACTCTCTTTCTCCCAGGTTGTGTCCTGTTAGATTAAGGTTAAAAAGCTTAAAAATGTAGAAAGAAAAAAAACAAAATAAATCCAGCAAAAAAAAAAAAGTATGCTAGTTAAAGTTTGAGATAAAAAGACAATGAATTTGTTTTTTTAGTGCACATCTAGGGCCAGGTCACAGGGGCAGTAGTCTAATGAGACAAACACCAACCTTCCTCTCCTCAGGTCTTAGTCAGCCTAAGACCTGAGGAGAGGGAGGTTTGGGAGATGTAATCTCTTAAGTGTGTCCTTTTTGGAAGGTTCGAGTCGTGTTACATCTGGTAAGAAAATAACACAGCATTTCATAAAAGGAAAACCATACCAAAAGTAAAATATGGTAGTAGTAGTGTGATGGTCTGGTGCTGTTTTGCTGCCTCAGGAAGATTTGCTGTGGTAGATGGAACCATGAATTCTTCTTTCTACCAAAATGTCCTGAAGGAGAATGTCCGGACATCTGTTCATGACCTTAAGCTGAAGCACACTTGGCTTTTGCAGCAGGACAATGATCCAAAACACACCAGCAAGTCCATCTCTGAATGGCTTAAGAAAAAAAAAAGACTTTAGACTTTCCTAGTCCTGACTTGAATTGAGATGCTGTGGTATCCCCCTAAAAAGGAGGTTCATGCTCAAAAACCCTCCAATGTGGCTGAGATACAACAATTCTACAAAAGATGAATGGACAAAAATTCCTCAACTGCGCTGTAAAAAACTTATTGCCAGTTATTGCTTGATTGCTGTTGTTACTGCTAAGGTTGGGCCAGAACTTAAGTCAGAACTAAAAAATTGTTTCAAATTAAGAAAATATGAATAGTAAGGAAGTAAAAATAAGTTTTAGAAGGTTTAGAAAAATAAATATTTACTTATGAAATAGTTTATTTTGTTTTTTGAGTGATTTTTTGCTTTTGCTTTTCAAAATTTTACTTTTGAATTTTACAATTTTGATTATGAATTTTTATTTTTTGGTAATTCCTTTTGGCACAAATCTTATCCCATAGGGCCCAACCAGTTATTAGATTTAGTGGGCAATCACTTTTTCGCACAGGGCCATGTAGGTACTCCCCTTAATAATAAACACTTTAATTTCAAAACAGTATTTTGTGTTTACTTGTGTTATCTTTGTCTAATATTTCAGTTTGTTTGATGATCTAAAACATTTAAGAGTGACTTCCATGCAAAAAAAAGGAAAATGAAGAAGAGGGCAAACACTTTTTCACACCACTGTAAATGTGAATAATATTGGTTTTTACTCCGAGTTTCGACATTAACAGTTAGCTACGGGAGTTACATGACCCAAACTGTGCCTTTGACCCAAGAGGACGATGTCAACTGTCAAACCAAACAGTTTATCAGACGACTCACCCACACAAAGATAAGATTAAACTCCATCAGTAGACCTAGCAATACAGTACCAATAAAATCATAAAGATATCACATTTATATCCTTTATAGATGTGGGCACGTAAAAAAGGCCATATCAGCACTCTTTCTTAGGATGCATCTTGCACAGGTAAATAATTACCAGAGATTACAGCACCACCTCAGTGTCATTTAAAACCAAGACACGTGTGACGTTGTGTTTGGCAAGTGTGTGACATTTCATATTTGTGTGAAAATTTATGATCACTTGAAAGATTCACAATGCAACAACTCCTGTAAGCAAATATGTGCGTCTAAGAAACCTGTCAGCTCCAAGAGCTCTGACAATGAAGGCTTTATGAGCGTATGCTGAGACATGATAAAACACCTGCCTAAACAACCACGAGAAAACCCACTAAAGACATAAATCCCCACACACAAACACACACTGTAACTCTCCCTCCTGATAAACTGCTTTGGTGTGTACCAGCTTGCGTGAAGCTTGACAAGAGTGTTTTCTTTCGCGGGCCCCTCGGAGGCTGGAATGAAAAAAATGTTCCTCACGACGGAGGGAAATTCCTCCATTGTCAGCAAGCTGCTGCAGTGGGATTACTCAACCTGAATCTTTGTTTCAGGGGTTCTCCAGGCATGTTGTCGCTCCTTTTTCCTAATCAGCCCTCATAAGTTATTATCCCAGAGGTGAGTTTTTGGGTCTAAAGCACTGAACCTAATCACTAAAATCCAAACCTTTACACATCATGCCTGCTGTAAAGAAGACAGGCATCTATTTCTGTGATGCTATCAGAGATGAAAATGACAGAAAATATGGAAGGATAATAAATTAGGTTGTATAAGTCCATACATACGGTATGCAATTCATCAACTACTCCCTGTTCCTGAACTCCAAGCAGAACAGCAAGAGACTTATGATTTATGCTAATGTTGCCATACAAGACTGGAAGAGTGGTACACATGCCGCAGGATATGGCAAGCTTAAAAAGTTATGGAAAATCACAAGTGGCATGGTCTCAATATTTCAGAAACTGCTTGTCTACTGGGATTTTCCCACCCATCCATCTCTTGGGCTTACAGAGAATGGCCCATTGATGGCAGAAGTCAGAGTAGAGCCACTTGCTATAACCAAGGGTTGGAGAAGAGAATCTCGAACCTTTTAGCTGATGGGCTACACTAGCAGAAGACCACATCGGGTGCCAGTCCTGTAAGCTACAAAACAGGAAACTGAGGCTACAATCTGCATATCCTCACTAAAACTGGACAATGGATAAACGGTCAGAATTTGGCGTGAACGACATCAAAGCATTCATCAGTCCAGTCTTGTATTAGAGGGTAGACTGGTGGTGGTGATATAATGGTGTTTGTTTAAACACCACCTGAGCATTGTTACTGACCATGTCCATCTATTTATGACTACAGTGTACTTGTCTTCTGACGGCTGCTTACAGCAGGAAAACACAGGACAATGAGTTCACTGCACTCAACTGACCTCCACAGTCACCAGATCTCAGTCCAATAGCGCTCATTCGGGATGTAGTGGAAACGGTGATTTGCATCACAGATGTCAACATGGACCAAAATCTCTGAGAAGGTTTTCAACAACTTGTTAAATCTGTGCCACAAAGAGTTAAGTTAGTTCAGAAGGCAAAAATGGGTTCAAGCTGGTAGCAGGAAGTTGTACGTAACAAACTGGCTCATGAGTGTCTATCAAAAACAGACAAAGCCACTGTGACATCGCCCACTAGTTAGTGAATTCATACACAAGTGAAGTGTCCAGATGCGTTTTCTGAAAACACAACACTGGACATTCATACAGTAACAATTTACAACCACGAGGTGATGAAGAAGCACAACCTGCTTTATCCTCCTGTTTGTCGCTAATTAGGAACATATGTTTAATTAAATGACTATAAATCCTGATAACTTAATGGTCTGGAGCTCTACTTTAAAGTTAGTTTTAATTGATTTTACTAAAATCACAGATCCAGGAAGCTGAAGGGTTGCTTTTGACTTTTTTGCAACCAGAGGAGTCTCCCCTAGTTTCATGGCAGGACTTTCTACTAGAATCACGCTGTTACATTAACTAACAGCGACTGTAACTACAACTCTCCAACAACATTTTTTAAAATGTATTGTGAATATTCTTTTTGCTTTATGAACTTCTGTTTTGAAGTTTGGCATTTTGCCTCAGCTATCATTTGTTTGATAAGCGAGGTGTGGATCCTCCTGAACAACCTAGGACTCTGCACACTCATACAGTAATAACCCTTCTGTCATTATTTATTTTACTCTGAATTGATTCATAATTTCCAAAACGCATAAGACTGCGTAGTAAAAATCACTGGAAATTTATGAAAGAAACTACAATCTAATTTAAAAATATGTTAATAAGGTCATAAATCAAGTAAGAAATTGGATCCTTTTCTTATAAACACATATGGAATTGTATGACCGAAATAGTCTCCATCCCTTCGGTGGCCATTAGGAAGAATGCAGGTTAAAGGCACTTCCTCTGAAGCCATGTCTTCTTTTACATACAGTCTTTCTTTTGTCTTGTTTTTCAGATGTGATTTCTTCATGCCCTGACACAGATTTGCTGCTGAGTATTTTAAAGGTTCTTATAAATGTCTGCTTGTATTTATCTTGAAATGAATCTCTTGAATTATATAATGCACGATGAAATCAAACCCTGAAAGACAGCAAATTTGGCTGATAGCCAACGTATCCTTCCCTCCGTGGGTTTTTGAATGGTCTGGTGCTACTTGACAGTCGTTTAGGTTTTAATGAGATGTGCTTACTTACGCACCACACACACACTTTCTCTTTCGTTTATTTCCAGCATACCTGTGGGAATGAGTTCACAAATCTGACAGATAATCAGAGGGAGACTGTAGCCACCCACCGGTCTGTGTTTGCGGATGACTATCTCATGTTTACTTAAGACTCCGCTCATCATTGAAGGGCAGCACACCACTCAACCCACACACACACACAGTGATGAAGAAAGGACCCTCACACATTCACAGCTAACAATCAAGCTCTGAGTCACATCTTAAAAATGGCAGAACAAGCCGAGATGGACAAGCAGGAGTATTATGACGAACTTTGAGTCAAGAAGTAGGTATGCCTCCATCTGATGATTAACTATGGAGTAATTGGATGGCGCATGGGGCATCTGCTGCCTCTGACATACACACACACACACTTTTAAAAAGAGAACCAGCTGCCCGTGAGGACAGAGTGTTTTGCAACATGTCCCGGCTTGTGATCTCCGTCCTCTGCATTCCTGAGAAAAATCAAAGGGCTGTGCCAGTGTGGTGCATTTGTCACCACTGGTCTGATGCTGTGACTCTGTACTGAATGTCGTGTGCCACTGAAATTCCTATTATCATGCCACATAGATAGCAGTTTTATAAAATATACAGTAGGAAGTAAATGGACAGTCAAGAGCACGGCTGAGGTTCTTAGCTGCTTTTTCATATTTAAAAAAATACTTCAGTAGAAGCAACCTAATCACTTTTTTCAACCAAAGTATGCAGAAGGGCTTCTCTGAAAGCACACCATTTAGGACCTCAAAGCAGATGGGCTACAGCAGCAGGAGACCACACTGGGTGCTGCTCCCATTAACTAAGAACAGGAAACTCACAATTCATACTCGCTCAGACAAGACTCTAGTTCTGCTACAAGATTCAGATTGTAGGGTAAGAATCTAGTGTAAACAACATAAAAACATGGACCCATTACGTTACCCATTACCCATGGGTAACGTGTCTCATCGCAAAAATCATATCAGCTGATTGCTTGAACATCCACTGGAACAGGAGATTCACATCATAGATGTGCAGCCGACAAATCTGCAGCAACTGTGTGAATGTGTATGTGGCACATACAGCTCAGTTTGTGGGCTGTAAATGGGCTTTAGTGCTAAAAGTACTTCCTAATAAATAAATAATTCCGCTTTTTTTAGTATACAGACATTTAACATTTAAAAACTAGGGGTGGGACTCGATAAAAAAAAAAAAAAATCTAATTAATTAGAGGCTTTGTAATCAATTCATCTCAATTATTGCACATAAAAATTTGCCCCAAAGTGCAAATGTTTTTTTTATTTTAAAGGGTTTTAGTGGACGAGAGAATCAAATAATAGACATGGACATTAATATTGTGAACTCGAGCTCTTTTAATTTATGAGGAAAAAAAGCATTTAAACTGTGTTTCAATGCAAAACAGAGAAACAAAAATAATATCCCTTGCCAAAATTGGGCAGACTTAAAAATAAAGTGCTATTTTAAATACCTTAAGTAGATTTTCAAAATGGTGTTCTCTTTAAATAATAATAATAATAAAAATTTCAACATAAAGTGCAGTTTTTTCTTCTTAAAAAAATAAGGCAGAAACATAAAAGGTTATTTGAACAGCTTCACCTTTAAACTCTGAGTAACCTTAGCCAATATTATTTTGTACATTAGGCTAAAACAATGCGATCATCGAACATTTTAGTGCGAAAAATAACAAACCCACTGGACAATTCTTCCAATGCTTATTTACCATCGGTCTCTTTCAGCCAGTTACTTAGACAAACTATCCTGTTCACATCAGGGCAGCTCTCTTTTTTTTGTTACTATGTGACCTGCAAGTGAGAACAGTCTCTCACATGGGACAGAAGTGGCAGGACTAATCAAATACAGGACAGACAGACAGCTGTGGGTGGGTCCCTGCTCGACTGGACCATCACTGCAGCAGTCTGTCTCGCTGATGGCGGATTCTGCTCTGTACAAACTCTGGGCCCTTTTACACAGGGTTTCCTCATCTGAATCAGAGTGTGAAGACAATGACAAGAGGAGGAGGCTCTTTGTCTTTGCTGGCTTCTCTGTGATGGCATCTTTACACCGTTCCTGCAGCAGGGCCTCATGGCCTATTCCAAACCTCTTCTTGCTCTCCCCTTGCAAGACAATTTACATCCCTAAAGCGTGGGTCAAGCACAATAGCTATCTGGAGCTACTAATGGCTGAGTGTAGCTAAATGTTGGGATAGGTCCTTTGTGAAGCCAGTCTTAAATTTCACCATGTAGTTTGGGTCATCATCGGAGACCTCCATAGTGTGATGCAGGTGGCAGAAATCCTGTAAAACCACTGAACACGAGACATATGTCTCACCTCCAAGAAGCTCACAAACCTGTTGTAGACAGTTCAAGAAAGTAATTTTATTAATCTACACAATATCTGTTAACTATAGAGGCTTTTGAAGAAACTGTAACAATAAGTTAAAAAAACTTTTATTTACCTGCATGGCTCAAGGACAGTTGCCAGCTTTTGGAGTTTTACCAGCTCTGATGGAATTAAAATGACTAGCTTGTGCTTTTGTTTATCTAAAGCAGCAAAAACAGCCTCTCGATTATTTTGTAGACGAGAAACCATATCCAGCGTTGAGTTCCACTGTATGTAAACATCCTGTATGAGTGGCTCTTTCTGTTGCCTCAGTCTTGTTGCTCCTGGATTAGTTACTCCATATTAGCAGGGCTGTGTTTAAAGTGACCCACTATCTTGCGACATTTTGCTTATGCATCACTAAACCCACTATCAGCAAGGCCAACAATGATGGTTCTTTGCAAGATGTGAGCAACACAAGGCATGTGTTGGAATGGTAGGTGTCTTGCTGTAGCCACCATGGTTCATGCACTGGTTGTTCCAATTGTGGTGACCTTTTGTTGAATTCCCCATTCCCCTGCCACAGGGAGAAACTGCTCAGTGCGGTCTTCTCCACAGTCAAGGCATAAGACTGTAGATTTCATGTCCGTCTTTTTCAAATCAACAATATGTGCATTGACTCCCATGTAATTAGAATTACTAACTGAAGTCCAATGATCTTCAGTAAGAGCCACAAAGTCCACTTTCTGTAATGCATCTAATTTTGCTTCCTTTACAGTTTCATAAAGCTGTTGAATTTTAATAGTCCTTCAAATAGTCCTTTGGCACAGCAGTTGGAAAGTTGGATTACCTGACGCTAACTGTAGCACATTTTCTAACCCCCTATCTTCTACCACTGATAGTGGGCTACAGTCCAGTCCAGCCATTTCATAAAGTTTGGGCTGCCGACACCTTTTGTTGATACTCAAACTGCTAACAGCTCTTAGAGTTTCTGTGCTCGCTGCAACATGTTTTACATTTAGATAGTACCGTAAGGTTGAAGTGCTTAAGTGGTATTCAAACTCCTTTTTGCACAATTTGCACAAAACCACGTTTTTATTAAGGCTTCGGTCAGGTAGTCACACAAACTTCATTTATTTGGTTTCTTCCTTGAAATACTCCCAGTGTGGCTGCATTTTTGTTCTCCCTTTTTCTCAATTTTCACTTTTTCTACTGAATGCCATCAAACCAGAAACCCCAAAACACTTGCCTGTTTTTACACAAGAAGTTCTCAGCTCATTTTCTGTACAGTTTAAATTTCTTAGTTCTAAATTTACATCTGAAAAATTTGACAATCTCTCTGAGGAAACATCTCAGTTGCAGACACAAAACAAGTTGATGCCACCAGCTGTGCTCCTAAAAGTCTGACTTCCATTGTAGTTTAGTGAAATGTGTGTGTGCAGCTTACGTTTGCAAGTGTCAGGGGCGGCGTGCGGTCGGTGAGGATCTCTGTAAAAGCCTGGCTTGCATTTCTCACACTGTCGCCCTTCGGTGTTGTGCAGACAATCGCAGACGCCTCCGCTTCGCTGGCCAGACTCTCGCCATGCTGTCCAATCAAAGCGGCAGCTCTGGGCGTGTCCGTTACACTTGCACTCTGGTGTGAGAAGAACAAAGTAGTCATCAAGACTTGCAATTGCCTATATGTACAAATATTTCAGATAGCTTCAACATGCTAGCTGTTAGCTCTGATATTTTAGTAAAGTATAAAGGTTTTAGATCACTTCCTGGATCTGTTCTAACGGGTGAATACGGCCAATTATTAGTAAAGATTGCTTTTACATCTTTTATTCTCTCTCAGATGGCTCAGGATGTTAACCTGAACTCCATAGTCCTTTTCACACGCCTGCGTCTTTTACTCCTATTATATTGCTAGCACAACCCATGACAGATGAGAACTTTGGAGTTTCCTATGAGCTGCATTGAACTCGCATTGACACATCACGAGCAGAGTTAAACCAGCCTGTCTCATGATGGTCTAAACTCTGCTCATGTTCCCTATCACTCGGCGAACAGCCCAGCGCTTCACAATGATAGTAAGAGCTGACATCAAAGGATAAAAAAGGTATTCTATGGTAACTTTTCTGACATGTCCTGCTTAGAAGGACCGCGAGGCCCCACTTTCAGCATCTGTATTCATACTGAAAACCAAGATCAGGGGAGCTCTTGCTTTTATGCTCAGGTTTCTGGCCTCTCTGAACACATTTTAAGACACCTGCGTTACACTTTGACAGGTGTACTGCACCCAACACCGAGATGGCGATGGTGAAAACATATCTTGAGGCTCAGTGGGAGATACCGCTGTAGTTTCCTACCTGTGGCAAGCCCAGCTGTAACTGACCACCAAGCACCAAAGGTAGCTAGGATTAGACCCAAATGTGCTATCTAGGTACTTGGATCTAGATTTAAGATTTAATACAGGAGCAGCAGGATGGGCTTATCTTTTTTGGTCCTGTGGTGAAAAAAAGGTTTTGTTTGACTCACTCCGACATTCATGTGGTGCTCCCGTCAGTCCATCTGCAGGCTGCCACGGTCTGTCGTTGTACAGAGGAGCGCAGCGCTCACAGTGATCACCTGCAGTGTTGTGTCTGCACACACACTTCCCGTAGACCTGAGAGAGAGAGAGCTCATTAGCAACAAGCAGCATGATAAGAAAGCGGTAAAGATGGATGAATGGCAGGAACAAAAAGGTCAGTGTGAAGGAAAGGTAAAGCTTCTTCACTCTCTCTTAACCTCTTTTTTACTTTTTTATCGCCCCTATTCTCTTCACTCATCTCATTCTCCAAAATCAGTGAATGCAGATTTCTTGTTTGGCTTCATGGCTTGAAACGGGAATGGGCCTCAGCTCTGAAAAGCCTGCGTGTGTATGTGTGTTTATGAGTATGTGTGTACAAGTGCAAGTATGCAGTGCTGAGAGCACAATAACAATCTCCTTGTCATTCCTGTGAGCTGGAATGCCATGCATGCTGGATAATGATTGAGCGGAGAGGGGAGGGGGGCAAGGCATCTGAGGAAGCTCTTTATTTGTTTGTGTTACACCGTGCAACTGCAATGTAGGACACGATTACATGGCGGCTGCAGGGGTACACTCGCAACAATCAACGTGCACACAGGCGTGCAAAATAATTGCAAATGCACAAAAGCACACACTGATTCTTTGCATTCGTTTCCCACGGTGTTGTGATGCGTCATACCTTGTCCCCAGTTAAAAAATCCTATAGGAGCACAGCACATGCAGCATGCCCTCTGCCTGAACTGACCCCAGATCAGCCCCACAATGTTGAGGTGAACACGCACACACATGGCTGGTTTCACACACCGGTTTTAATCACACTAATAGGGGAGAAATTGCACAAATGAGAGGTCCGGCTAAAGAGGAGGCAGGAGACATGATTACTCATAAAAAAAGTGATTAATAAAAAGTGTGCAAAGAAAGGAGGGGAAATAGGGGAAACGGAAAAGGCCAAGAAAAAAGTCTGGCTCAAGTCCAGACGTCTGGTATTTCAACCCACATGTTTACCATACAGCGATACACCACAGTTAGCGCACACCCAGTGATGCAAACTCAGCCAGACTGTGGACAAGTAGGGCTGGCCTGTCTGTGCAAATATTTCAGTGTTTGCACGGCAGTTATAAGTAAATACCACAACTGTAGGTGTGCTTGGTTTATCTTGTTAACAGCTCCACAAAAGCATTAAACAGATAGATGAAAGCATTACAGGCTCATTAACTATTACCATTTTATAAAATGCCTTTACTGAGTTCAGGCTTTATGTAGCTAAAGTTTTGTCGTGTAAAATGTAACATAACAAAATAAAAGCCAGTTAAAGCTCTACCAGGGCCTGATGTGCACTAGTGGGCGTGTCTTAAACTTTCTTGTATCTTAGGCTGGGTGAGACTGTCGAGTCAGATTATATTCAAAACCATAGGTCCCAGTCTCTCAGGCCTGGAAACAGGAAGTTGTCATCATCTTCTCTGCAAATACTCAAAAACTCCTCACTGGGCATTAGTGAAACTGAAAAGTGCAATGCAACCACAAACAGAGACCGTTTGCTTCACCTGAGCATTTTTGTAATGCAGCAGTAAGTCACTCAAACAGTAAATGGTGAGTTTAGCTGCCAGCAACCGCTCGCCAACCGGTCAGGAATACACATTCTTCCCCAGGGACCGGAGGTCACCAGCTGGTCTCTGGCTTGTGTTAAAGAGGCCTGAGGCAGAGCGCTTGGCAGCTGACTCCAATCAGCAATTAGCCGAGGAGCGCTGAGGGTCTGGGAGAAGACAGTGCCTTTGCAGGATTGTCACTGTGGGGTTTTGTGATGGCATGCTGCTGCTCAGCATAGAGGACAGCATTGTGATAACTTAACCTTTAAACTTACTCTTTTTTTTTAGTGATAGTAACCGTGATAGTCTTTCTCCAAGTTTAATTAATGAAAAAATCTTTGTTTACTCCTCAGTTTCCCCCCTTCTTAACTTTTTAACCCTAACCCTTACTTTACGTCCACAGAAACTGTGGAGGATGCTTTTAAGGTCCACAAGCAGTTATCTGGACTGTTATTTTCAAGCACCAGTCTAAAAGATGATGTCCCTGGGACATAAACTAATAAAACAAATAGGTTAAATAAAAGGTTTAAAAGGCTCTTTTATCCGTTTTTCTACTGCACATGTAGAAAGTTACACATATTTTGGGTTCATTTACAGCTTAATCCTGAGCATTGAGCAGTAAAATGAGTCCTCTCAAAAGAGGAAATAAAAAATATGAATATTGAACTTTTAAGCAAATAGTTAGTATGAAATATCGCCACTAATGGCACACATTTGTGCACATCTGTAACACACATTGACATGGGCAAAAAAGAAACTGGATAAGTGCTGCAATCAGTGATACTCCTCTTGTGTAAGGCCCATTGGAGTTAGTGTGAAAGACAAAACGAGGCAAAGACATAAGTGAGAGAAATGAAAACTGTCGGATGGACTGGAGGATGGACGAGAGACCCACACCTGCTACAGAGAGCAGGTTTAGTACAAACTCTTGAGTTGGTTAAACATGAGATGAGGCAAACTGACCTGCTTACCGGCAGGTCATCTCACTTCCTCCTTTATGCAGTCAACATCAAAACACGTGTCTGGGATTTATCTGCACCAACACTGAAATCCCAGTTAGAAGCCGTTTAATTAACATCGGTGTGGATTTATTATCAGCTTAGAATAAAACCCGCAGGTTACAGTGTTCTAACTCTGTGACTTTGTGTCTGTATTTATTTTAATGAATAATAAATAAATATGTTCAACATGCTGAAACACCGCAGTTGAAGTAATTAGTGAAATAAACTGTTATTAAATCACCAGGAGAACTTTGCACTCCCAACAGATTTTTTTTTAACACCAAAACAGGGTTTTGTGCTGGAACAGACCTCATACCGACATCGACACATCTCTGTGTGCATGAAATAGCGTTAAAATGACAGAAATTTTTAACAACTTAAGCTAAATATATATATTTTATAATCTTTCTTGTGAAAAAAATAAGTGTTGGAGTGTTGCTTGCGTGCGTTTGAGCAGGATTACACCTCTGCTCCTGTGGGTTCATAAATAAACCGTCTTATCTGTTTTATCCATGTTTTTATCTTCAGTTCCTGTCACCTGCATTTTGTCCCTCTCGGGTTACAGCTTTATCTTTTAAAAAAAATTTCAAGTTATTAACTGAGAAGACGACACAGATTAAAATGACTACTCCACCCTCTCATGTTTCTGAGGCGTGTTTCTGCACTTTTACCTTGTTGATTTTAGTCTGAATCTGATGATGAGTTTACAAACTTGTGGTTTGGTTCCTTTCACACACAGAAAACTCAGAGTGAACCAAAATTCATCACTACGAAGTTGAGTGCATCAGTCTGGAGGCGCTGTGTAAGGAACATCACTCATCATGCTGCTAGTCTACTCATTACATCACTTCCTCTTTTCCACTCTGTCAAATGAAATACTGACATCATGGCATTTTCTTACAAGCTCAGTCTGCGGACTGTCTCACCCTGTGCACTCAGAGCTCCATCCAAGCCTCTGTCATCATCTTTACCACCAGTGTCCTAATTCCTACCAGTCTGCTACAGTGATTCAAAGTCTAATCCCCAAATAGGTCATTAAGTTTTGCATCTCAATAAATCGTGTTCATTTCTCACTTCACTTTAAAACTAGATGCTACAGTTTGTGTATTCTGCAGAGTGAAAGGCACGAATGGCTACAGGCAGGCGATTTGCTCAAACTTGCAGCGTATACCTGGCAGTTGGGTTGAATTATTATTTGAATCATGTTCCCATCATAAATGAACTGTTCTGGTGATCATTTGCAACCAAACTAAGAACTCCTTTTTTAAAGGTGTGGTTGCTTTTGGTCCCCACCAAAGTTTGCACTGTGTTCATATCGGGAAAAACAAAGCCCACAAAGAGGCGGTGAAACGAACCAGAGCTCAATTTAAATGCACTAAACAGCACAGGTATGAAAAGGGAGGCCCTGCTCTTTATTTGATGACGACTTTTTTCTCATTCACTCAGATGCTTAACATTCAGCATCTACTCTGGAAGTGAAAACTCAACCCAGAGCTCAGGGTCACACAGAACAGAGCCATCCCTGACAAAACTGATTTCCCCCTGACAGTTCAGTTGCAGGCATGGGACGCCATTAAATGTGCTCGTGTTGGCTTTGTGGCTAATCACGCTGAACTACAAAGCCCCCCCGTGGATGGACGGGAGGACAAAACCAACAAACAGAGCAACCCTTCAGTCTCTCAGTGACTATCAAAGCCACTTTCTCTGCTGATTACGCCAAACAGGCACACTTAAAGCAGACAAAACACTGCATGCCTGAGAAAACATGCACACCTAACACACACACACAGCAAACCAAACAGTGTGATAAAAGTACACATTTGGACAGAGAAGAGAATAGTGCATTGTTTGCTTAGCACACAGAATGGCAAATTTAGGAGTTTGCACATGTTTACAGTATAAAGAGACCCTAAAAATGCATAACAACACACACACACAAACACACACACACCTTTCTTAGAGCAATCACTAATCTCTGCCCTCATCTCCTGTCCTGTGCAGCACTGCTTGTTTGGGTTTTGTCAGAAACAGCAGCTCTGGCTCGAAACGGCGACATAAAACAAACTGCTGATAGGAGGGACAAAAAGGCGCTTATATAACCTCCCCTGTGTGTGTTTACTGAACGTTCCCGCATGGCACACAGCACAACCACGCTCCGATGACCTGAGGTAATGTTGCGAGGACCGTTAAGGCAGATTTAAAGTTCAAACTGTAACGCTCATGTGCGGTTACAATAATACGTGCAGTAAAAAAATAAATCAATAAATAAAAAAAAGATAAAAAAAAAACATTGTCCACTCTGTTTAGTGTGGTATCCCCCCCACACGCATGCAGAGGAGGGTTTTTCTGCCCTGTGCTTTAAAGTCTATTTCAGAGGATTTTTCATCCCACTGATGGAGGAAATCCTGATGAAAATACTCAGCGGAGCTACTTGGAATTTCTTGGCATGGAAACAGTCAGATTTAAAGAGTGAAAGAGCCGTGGCCAATACATTGTTTATCACCAGCTTCACAGCAAAAAATGCTCATATCAGCAATAAAAACACGCTCAAACGACCTCATTCATTTATCATGCAGAATAACGAATGCGGTCGCTGTTTCATATCAGTTTTAAAAAATTAGCACTCTTAGTTTTTTTAGCTGCATTGTCTCAAGGGGATATAACTTTATTATTTCATGCTACATTTCATGATTGATTAATTAAAAGGATACTACGTGGATGCAGCAGTGCCCACTCCAGTCTGGGGAGCAGCTGCTCCCTCAAGTTTCTTGGGATCTACTTCAACGGAATGGGAAGAGTGGAGTGGGAAAGAACTTAAAGCAGACCTGTGGATTTACCAGCCAATCTACGTTCCTACCATCACCTTTGACCACAAGCTGTGGGTAGTGACAGAAAGAATTAGATTTTTTATTACAGGGGTGCACATGAGGCTCATCTAAAGGCTTGGGCTCACCAAGTCAGGTGAGGAGCTCAGTCATTCAGGAGGGAGTTTTTTGATCCACAGAAAAAAAAAAGCCAGTTCGGGCATGTGGCTAGGATTTCACCTTGATGAGATTAGGTCCAATTGTAAGACACAGTGGAGAGATTTTGCCTCCCAGGTGGTTTAGGAATGTCACCGTGATCCCCATGGAGAGCTGGTTGAGGAGTGGAGCCCACACCCGGATAAACAGATAGAAAATGGATGGATAGAACCATGTAAGGTAAAAAATGACCAGAGCCTAAAACTGAGATCTCTGTTGAAGGTTAAATTTGTTCATGAGCAATATTTTCAAACAGTTCAGGGGCTCTGCCTGGTTTAACTTGTCAGATTTCCTTTAAAAGGTTGTATCCTTTGCACCTTTGGACCTCTTCCAGCGCTGCTACTACCTTTAGATCAGTCGCCGAACACCTGCATGTGCGCACCTGTGACAACTGTGGATCTCAAACTTCCACAATGAGGAAACTTTCTGTATCAGACTGGCCTAACCTTCATGTCACTGCCAATGACAGCTTAGCTAGAGAAGGAGTTTCCTAAAAATGGAGCATCAGATCAGGGATGATGTTTTCTCTTTCTGATATTTGGGTTAGGCACTAACAGAAAAAAAACAAAAAACAAACTAGTCACTCAATTTCACTGAGACTGACCAGGATGCTTATGAAAAATTCAGTAGGTTTCTGGGGTCAATCCAAGAATCCGCGACTCAGATTTGGCTTCCTACAAACTAATCCACTTCCTTTAAATGAAATTCAAGTTGAGGGGTGGCAGTTTTGACGTCCCACAGAGCACTGCAGATGAAGTGCAAGTGGTTTGTTGCAGTAAATTATAATTTGGTTTCTAATTTAATCATTTTAAGAACAAAATGTATCTCTTCTTTCTCTACATGCTACAGCTTTGATGTAGTACCACTGTTTATCTGTGTAAATGTTTCTGCTCACAGGCTGCAAAGGAAACTCTCACTTTCCTGTCGAGCCTGACTGATTGCAGCAGAGCAGGCGCTCGGCTTCAAAGCCGTCTGGTTGTGTTTGTTTGTGGAGATGGCCGTGATAGAAACTCAGCTTTGAAATGCTTGGGGTTGATCTCCAGCAAAAACACTGTCTGTTCACACCTTTATCCACACACTCACTCGCATCAACACCACCATTAAACCGCAGGTTGAATCGACATCTCCATCTCCTGCGTTTGTTATCAAGCAGAGCGGGGCAGCCGGAGTCAGGAGCAGAGGAAGCTGAAGAGAATGAACGTGACCGCTCCTTTAGTCTGTTTTTTGAACACGACTGCCAACATGAAGGGAAACCAAGCTTGATTTCTCAAGAGCAAATGAAAAATGAGCGCATGGCATGTGACTACTTTTTCAGAAGAATCAAAACAAGTGAGACTAGTAATAGAAAAAAAAGATGTACGTGTGTGTAAACAAAGAGAAGATGAATAGTGGTGCAATTAGCAATTAAATTGATAAAGATAGAAAGAATAACATTTAAAAACAAACAGCTGGGCAAACTGTGTTATGTGTTTGATAGCTCCAAAAACAGGTAGTAAGCTGAGTTAGAAAATATTTTATTCTCTCCTCTTACCACGTGGTTGGTTCGGTCTCTGATGGGCTGGTATCCCGGCATGGGGACACACTGATCGGCGTGGCCGTTACAGAAGCAGCTCCCCTTCACAATCAGGTCATAGATGGCGAAGTGTCGGGTGGGGAGGGGTTCGTGTGCGAAGGCGAGGTCTTTGGCCTGGCAGGGACACTTCTGATGCTTCAGCAGTCTGATCCTGATGTTGGTCACCTTCAGCTGCTGCTGGCCCTTCAGCCCATAAGGGTCCAGGGACTCCCACTTTGGAAGGGTTCGGTAGATCACCTGACATTCAGAAAGAGACAATCAAGGAAACAAAAAGAAAACACAAAAATTAAATGAGCACACCACCAAAAAAATGGAAACGCCTCTGTTTACCTGGCTCACTGTGATCTAATGGGTCTAAAAAGTCATTTTGTAAGACATGCATCATTTAAAATATAGCGGTGATTGACACGGGTTTACCTTCTTCAAGCTACATCTAACTGGAGGAATGTACTACTGGTACTCATTGCCTGGGACGTCTTTCATTATGACATAACTCTGTAGAATGTTTCTAGTTCAGAGACATCATTAGTCAGAAATCCCAGTCCACGGAAAAAATATCTTGTACTTTCAACTTTGTTAATAACTTCAAAGGTATACTCGGCCTATTTTTTTAACCGCTACAAACACATTAAAACAGATTTTAAAATACGTTTTTGCAAGTGTTTGTAGATTTTCAGGGTTTGATTGATTGTCAGCTGCAACTTTATCTCCTTGCTTAAAGTCATGCAAAGTCACCATGAATATCATTGATGACAGCCCCAGAGTATAATGCCACCACCACCATGCTTGACATTTGCTATAGTATTCTTTGAAAGCCTCACCTTTACTCCTCCAAGCATACCTGCAACTTGCTAGGGGCATTTAAAAATATTAGTGAGGGCGTATGTGTATATTTGTGTCACTTGTGCACCTAATTGTTGTTTTTAGTTCAAAGACATCATTCAAAGCACAAAATTACATGAAAATTTATGCCCATGACAAATGTATATAAATGTGGTTTCAAGCCTCTTTGGTTCATCTTTTCTGTTCATTTCTCAAATTTGGAAAACATAAAAATAAAAAAAAAGGTCCTGAAAAATTATTCTGTTGAATGTTTGTTCTTTTACAGCTCCACTTCATGATTTAGAGCAATTAGACAGGCGTATCTAGTAACAGAAGTGGATAAATTGATGTCACTTATGTCACTACATCTGCTACATTAAAGGGGGTTTGTTTTGGTTTCATTCATGTACCAAACTTTGACCTTACACCCGGCCATTATTGGTCATGTCCTTACTTGGTCATGTGGGTTCTGAATACCCTTAAATTAATTCACTGCTCCCTCCTTTTACACTCTGGGGTCCATAGACATCCTTCAAATTGAAGATCCCTTTATGGGCTGCCATCTCCATGGCTACTGCTGCCACTGGCAACCATCGCCACTGCTGTCGCCGAGGTGAAAAAGTTGCTTTTGGCCCCGACTCTCACTATGAAAGCAGTGTGTGAGTTCGCAGTGTGCCGAGCTGTCATTGATATCATTGTGTGAGTGGTGTGTGTTTATGTGTGCAGCTGAGAGTTTTTCTTTGGTTCAAGAAAAACAACCCCGCTGCTTGCTGATTGGCTGGATGACTGGCGAAGAGTGTGATGGGAGGAGCACTATTAATTTCCCTGTTGTTGGAAAAGGTCACGAGGTCATAGCATTGTGGTCCGCAATTAAGAGAACACGACAAATAGGATGAGGGGCGCTGGTCTGCGGGAGAGCACGGGGAGCAGGGTCAGACAAAGGCGGGGATGGAGATGCAGCTCCACATAACTCAGGGCCAGACAAAAGCCTGCGACAGCCTGACGACACCACGGCAACACCAGCACACACACGCATCCACATCGGCATGCACATAAACATACGCTGACAACACAAATCAATGTCGCCTGGAGCTTTTACTACACTATCACAGCTTATTCTGCTGCCCTGAAGAACAAATATTCATATTTACAGAATTTGCTGATGACACCCATGTTTATCTTACTCCATGCTGTACACAGAGATGAAGTCACAGTCTCCTCAGGGTTAAACAGTGTTTGGTTTATAAGCCATCAGCTTTTCTTCATCTAGCCTTGGGTGAAAATTAGTTCCAAAATGAAAGCTGCTCTGGCATCACGGGAACAACCTCACCATGTGCTGAAGATACATCCTAGCATGAGAACGTTTGTGTTCAACAACCCTTTTCATATTATACTTGTGGGTAGTTACTTCCAAGTTTTGGTTAATAGTGAATAGTGAATAGTGAAATTTATTTCAGTCAACAACAACAACAGATTTTCACTTTACATAAAAAATACTCAAACAGCAACCGAAATAGGAACAGGCTGAAGCCTTGTGACTTATAATTAGCCTATCCTTTACCCCCATATAATTATTATAAATCCTTAACCAAGAAAATAAATAAATAGCAGTGATAAATAAGTTATATAACAGTTTGAAAAGAAATCAACGATAGGGGGGGTGGCTCATTTACAGTAATGTTTTTGACATAAGTTAATTGCTGAAATGTCAACTGTCAGTATATATGGACCTCAGCAATCAATCTCTCACTCTCTCCTACTGGTCATTTGTACTTTGCTTTATCTTTTTTTATTTATTTACACAGTACAGGACCACCTATCCACATACTACATGAATTACTTATGAAAATA
>VUQR01003639.1:31025-81343 GCA_015108515.1 Hemichromis elongatus
CACAGCCTCATACACTAACATGAAAGCCGAAGAAACACACTGCAATCACACACATGCATGTAATCAAGCATCCCTCGGCTGATGCGTCTGCTATTCATCTTGTTTTATATTTTAGCACGATGGCATTTTTTCATTTACTTTACTATTTCTGAAGGAGGGTCAGTACTCTGTGAAGCCAAAAGTTTCATTCGGCAGAAAAAATCTAAAACAGCAGTGAATTATTTACTTTTGTCAATTTAAGTGCATTAAGTGCACCCAGAGTCCAATATGACATCTAAAAATTTTCATAAAAGGCAAACTATGGCATGTTTTTTCAGCGGTAACTGACGGAAAGTAAGTAAGTCGATTACATTTTTTTTTTAATTATTGAATTCTTTGTGATAGCCACAATATGCAGCTGAATCCTCCTGAAAGTAGTCAATAAGTAAAGGTTTCAGTAAATGTTGAAAAGCTCAGTAATCAATATAATCAACTTTAAAGTTCAATAAAGGAGTTATTGAAGCCTTGGGAATTCAGATATTATCAGTGATGTGATGTGGGAAAGCCTCGGGGGTTCAGTCTATTCTAAAAAGTTCCCTGTCTCCCTCAGAGAGGCTGAGATGGTTTAGACATGTGCATAGGAGAGATAATGGATATACCGGACAAAGTACGCAAAGCGGTAGATTCATGGATGTAGTAAAGGAGGTCATGCAGAGGCTTGGTGTGATAGAGGAGGATGTTAGGAACAGGGTGAGAAACACATGATCCACATTGGTGACCCCTAAAAAAAGAAGAAGGTCAGGAATAAGTCACATCAGCAAAAATAAAGCTCAAACTGATGATTCAGTCAATAGCATCTTAGTGCATCTGTAGTGAAAGAGGAAAAAAATGATTTCCACATAAGCAAACTGGCTGATGTTCTCCAAGCGTAAGGGAAAGTCTGACTTTTTGAAAAAACCCGCCATTATTGAAAAATTAAAAGCAGAATTCATTACCTATCTCATACCAAAACTCTGCACTGATAGTCAGCAACTACTTGTGTGTTCATGACCTGCACATTGTGTGGTTAGGCCATGAATCGACTTTTGCACGATGTCTCTCCTGCTTTGTTTACTTATCTGCAGCCTATGAAGGTGACCACATGCACGTTACGGCCTCCTGATGTACTGTTATCGATATAAATATAACAGGTTTCAGACTTTTACATAAAATAGTACCCGAGTGCAGGCCAACTGTGAACATAACTATGAGAACTTGGTATTTATATTCAAATATATCTATAGTCACACAGTAAATACATAAATAAGGCTTGTTGTCATGCTGTGACCTTGACTGTCAGTAGAGATGATGTAGAAGCAAAAACGCAACGAGGCACAGACGGCGTGAGCAGCTGAGCAGCAGCAGCAGCTGGTCTATCAGTGCACTACTTAACCCCACGGTCATCAGTGGAGAGGTTAAAGGGCAAACAGGTCATGCTCCTAGCACAGGTGGCTCACCCAAACAAGCCGATGAGAAACAGGAGACGGAAAACAAGCTGCTATTTTCACACCTTCACTAACAAAAGAAGGCAGAGAGGGGGAAAAAAAAGGCCTGTCCGGCTCACAGAAACACCTCAGAGTAGCAGGGAAGAGTCCACATTTCATATGAAAGCACCGCAGGGGAGCCCGGCGCAGCACCAGGTTTGGCATGTGCCTCAGCACACATCTGCAGAGCAGCTCCCGACACACACTGCTTCAATTAAACATCAATGGAGTGCAGGAAGCCCTCTCGTGCTACAGTCAAAGTACGCCTATTAAACACTCAATCATGCACTCAGGGAGCTTCCCCCCACCTGGCTTTCCCTCTGCTCGGCGTGCTGTCTGTGCTGTGTGACTCTTGAACGTTGCGTGACTTACTGCAGAAAGATCTGACTTTGCTCCAACAGGACGGGGGAAATGATGGAGAGGCTGCCGTTCAGGATTGGCTGTTAAGTAGCTCGCTTTACTTGTCACATGCGACATCATTAGCACTTCATTCATGAAGGGAGAAAAAAGCTGCACGACAAGCAGGAAAGTCTGTCAGGCCTGCAGGTGTGCATCCGCGCTCCTTCCCACCTGCACTAACCTGCTATCCGAGCAAGCTGGCGGTGTTTGGACTGAGAGGAAAAGTGGGAATTTGAGACATGATAGAAATCCGATCATTAAAGCTGCTTTCAGAAAGAAAGCAGGCCAGTCGAGGAATTTTACAGTACAGCCTTTAAACTTCAAACTGTTGCTTTTATGTACCTGTACCGTACAGAGTTTTACTTTTTCCTGCTTTTTCCTGTTAACCCTAACCCTCTTATGATTTCAGAAGGAAACTATCTATTCTCTAGGTCACCTTTGTACCTCCTGAGTATAAATTAGAAAGACCACTGGGTTGCTCATTTGTCAGAAATAACCAACAAAGAAAAATTTTGGCTTAAAAATTAGTTGTATTTTGTGTTTTAATAACCAGAAGAGACCACCAAATAAACCATAAAACCAAAGTCTCAGAGTTTCCCAGAGATTTAGATGTCAAAACGTAAGTCGCGATGGCGGCTTGGACAGAAAACTCCACATAAACCTGTTGACAGCCAGCTGAGTTGAGTCCCCTGTTACAAGGAGACGTGTTGCCTCAGTGTTGACCGACTCTGATTTATTGCAACTGGATCTGTTTAGAAATTTATTTGCCGACCTTTGCCAGTCTGTCTGAGAGCTACCATTTGGAGACAGGTTGTCTCCCACCAGGGGACCAAGTAGTCAATGCAACTGCAAAAAAAATAAATAAAACAAACAAAAAAATCGCAATGCAACCACCAGATTTTACTAGTCACAAGGAGGTTACAATCCTGTTTTCACTCTTACTTGTTAACTGAATGTGGAATGGAAATACAATTTCAAGTCCAATAAAATGTAGCAGCTTTTATCTTGTGCACAATGTCCAGAGAAAGCAAAAATAAATAAATAAATAAATCAATTCCAGTGAGTCCCATCTGTGCTGCTGCAATCTGAAACCTGCGCACCAATGATAACAAAAGGCTTCCTTCCAGACAGAAAACACAAATACATTGCAGAGGTGGCGTAGAATAAAGTATTGTCCATCACAGAGACTGTAAATCCCTCTGAGATCTTCTATGAAAATAAACCTCACGCAAACTGGACCCTAACCAGGTTGTAGACACTTTAAAAGATACTTTGCAGGTTATATTTTTTCCAAAGATGTATTTTTTAGAAGGCTGTGAGCAGTAGACCCAGACTGATAAAACTAATAACACATGTTCAGAGAGTCATTTCAGGACTCGGTGACTGAATTAAGAAAAGCAGCTGCATGTGAAAGGCACAGAGGAACCTTTGGTGCCGGTATCGATGTTACTTTGACACATCCCATCCACCTAAACACTACAGCTCCTATTATAAGACACTTACCACCATAAGTGGTCTTTCTGAGCACATAACACAAGAAAGAGTCCAGGCCTCCAAAATCCTCAGATCCCAATCCAATCAAGCATCTGCAGTATGCACCAGAACAAGCCCAATCAACAGCCCTGCCCCCAATGGGACTCCACTGCCAGCGCCTCAGTGCCAGACCCACAGGAAACCCCCAAAGGTCCATGGCCCGACGTTTCAGAGCGGTTTTGGCAGCACCTGAGGGGATTTTTTTTTTCTATAAAAGCTTCAGTGTTAAGAAGAGATAAAAAGAAAAACCCTGTCTTTGAATACTGTGTAAGAGATATGTTTGGCTTCTCTTCTTTCAATTGCCTTTATATGCTGGGATCCTGAATCTGGAGCATAATCAGATGACACATTCTGGTGACAGCAGCCAGCATTTTGGGGGTTTCTGGGGGACAGAAACCAAAATGTTCCATTTCATGCATTTGTTTAGAAAGATAAACTGCAGTCAGATGATAGCTGATGGTTCTGAGATTCCCATTTGTCTCTAAACTGTTTTACTGATCTCTACAGATTCTGCATGCTCACATTCTGAGATTATACGGAAATTAACTCTGCTCGTCTCCATACTTTGTAGGAATATGGAGCTTGAGTTAGTTTGAAATAGAATAAATCTTAATTCATGTTCAGTGTGACTGATGTCATAAACCCCCTAAAGACTCGGGGCATCACCTCACCTCTCCGCGGTTGCAGGGGTAGGCGCCTGAGTACTTGGACGTGCAGGTGGCGCCATCCTGGCCGACGCCTGCCTTTCCCTCCTCTAGCCTGAAGGCTGCGCTGCAGTTGGTGGCGTAGTACTGGAGCATCCGCCACGTTCTCCCAAAGTCCTGCGATCGCTCCAGAGTCATGGCGGCAGGCCTTGGTGAGCGAAACACCAGGATGAGATGCGTGAAGTAGAACTCCGTCTCTAGGTCCAGCTGCACCGTCTCCGACTCCACCCCTTCCGCCGACTGCCACCAGGTGTTTGGGTGACGGAAGGAGGAGTCGGACATGGCCCCGGCCAGATGGGACAGGTGGGGCAGGCCGGCGTTGCATTTGGCACACTTGGCTGGGCTGCAGGCCAGGTTGGTGTCAGGGTCGGAGTAGAAGCAGTGGAGCTCGGTGCCGTTGTTGCCACAGGTGGTCTGCGTCAGCACCCTGCGGCCCAAGGCGAGGTTCCCCATCCGAGGGTTGCAGGCGCGGTTCTCACAGCGTGGGGCCACGCCCCCATTAAACACCACCTCAGACAGACCTTCAGGACGGAGAAAAGACATGACAACCAGAAAAGACATGACAACCAGAAAAGTCATGACAACGTCCTCACATCCTCAATCACTTTAAAGGGTTACTCCACCCAGAAAACACTAACCTTTACCAACACCAGGCCATGTAGTTGGGGTTATTTGACTAAAATATCAAAAATAATGGCTCTCACACCATCATTAAAAGTAAAATTTCTCTCCTGAGTCTAGTTTACTCTGAAGAAAAACAATATCATCAGTTTCTTTGGGAGTACTGGCGAAAGTAAAATGAGTTAAAGAGAAGGGGAAACATTTTAAAGACCAGATTAAATCAAACCCAAATTATCTGCATGGGTAGATATCATAGTCCATCTACAAAATTGACTCCATTAGTGTAAAAAAACAAAAAGTCTTGGATCATCTTGAAAGAAAATGTATATCTTTTTCCATTTATCCAGTAAATCTCTAAATATTTTCCTATTAAAGTTACTCAGATTTAAATGTTCTGCTTGTCAAACAGACAGAATCTCTCTTTGTGGCAGTATTTGTCCATTTGTGGTCTTTTTCCCCTCACCTCATTCTGGATGTTTCGCAACTCTTTGGGTGGTATATATAACATCTTTGAGCCTCTTCTGTCTGTATTTCTACCTGGTTTGCATCTCTTTCTGTTTTGTTTTTGTTTTTTTAGGTCATTTTCACTTTTCTTGGACTCTCATTCAAACAGAAACCAAATAAAAACAAAGTGTGAAACTAAAGCTGGGCTAAGATTTTGTTTTCAGTGTCAGTGGACCAAAAATCAAATCATCCAGAGAACAGCGAACAGACACACCTCATTCAGAGTTGTAGTTGAGTCTGAGAGGGAGTGGGCGAGCTGAGAAAAAGACTGTGTGTGTTTGTGTGTGTGTACACAAGTCAAGTGTTTTACCTCGATCGGAAATGTTATGCAAAAAGGATAATAGAGGCATTGTGCACCTGCCTGCCACGGACTGCAGCCAGCGTGGACTCTGACACAGATAAAGTTTGGCAGCTCTGGGATTCAGACGCCTTCCAGACGCTCTACAACCCTAACCCTCCACCCACTCCACCCCTCAGGGCCAATGGTGTCATCCTCCACTGTGGATTTATTACTTTAAAACCTGGAACCCTCTTCTGCTTCTGTCATGTGTGAGACCTCACAGATAGGCTCGCATCAAACTTTATAGGATGAATTATTGCATATTTGCTCTTTTCATAGGTGGATTTTTTTTTTTTTTAGATGGTAGATCCTGATGAATTATGTCACAGTGTGTGGATGGGGAGATGATAAAAGGGTGTAAAAGAACAAAAACATGGCAGGTTTTACAGCAACTTAAAGATGATTTAATCAGAAATAACTCACTTATTCAATAATAAATCACAATATCTGCTCTTTGAAAGTGAAACACTGAGGATGGGACACATCTTCTATTGTTCTCTTCCTTACTGGAGGTTAATATGAAAGCTGATTATGATCATCTTAAACCTTAAACCCGAGCAGTGAGAGGTTAAATTGCCCCAAATTTCAAGGGAGTTCTGCATTGCTGCACTTGCCCCAGAGATATTGTTGCCCCAGTGGCAACCCCTCTAATAAAAACCAATTAAAAAAACAAAAAACATCACACTGACCTGCATCTGAAAACACGGCCAGGCTGACCACGAACAAGAGCAACATATCTCCTCTGCTGTTTGAATAAACCAAGATATGTGGGTGAGAATAGCGAGCCAGAAAATCCGCTGGAATTACTCAGAAATCAGGGAGCTCATCCACAGTGGCAAAGTTTAAAAAAACAAGGCAAGTGCGCAGGGTTCAGCTCCAGTGTGGACTTTCTCTTTCACTCAGCTGCGATCCAACAGGGCGATGATAACTCAGCCGTATGAAGGAACAGCATGATCCCGGACGGTGTGAGGTGTCCCGCAGAGAGAGGAGGAGGGCCGAGGAGGAGGAGGAGAAGTAAACGGGTCTGCCCGGCTCGTCTGCTGCTCCGGGACCTGCGTCGTGGTTCATCTCCCCGCGGTGATCTGCCTCTGAGGGCGCACGGAGACGCAGAGGAGGTGCGGTGACAGCGCTGTGCGCCAGCTCCGCCTCTCCCTCCACATTTTTCTGCGACTTAAAGGAACATTCCAGTTTGTGGAAGCCTTATCTTCGCACCAGCGGGGTCCCAACACGAGGGCCCGGGACCACGGGCGGGGGCCTTTATAAGGAGTTCAGGGAGTCCAAACTTCCTTTAAAGGCGCATTTCCTCATTTCTTGTAACATAAAGGTGGATGGTCACATTAAATATATGACTTTCAGTTAATGACTAGCATCTTATTTGCACTGCAACCTAAGAAAACATCAGCAAGTAGAAAAATAAAATACAACGGAAATAGAAAAAAGTCACCAAAGCTAAAATTAAAAATATCAGAATACAAAACTTAAGTGATTTAGTAATTGTGGAGTGACAAAACAAAATAACGAAAAGCCTGACCGAGCAGCTGTTCAAGCTAACTGTAAACGGCTAATAACAAACAAGTACAGTGTAATGAATCACGTGATGAAAACACACATTACCTGCGTCTTCTTTTCCCTTCACAGTAACAATGAACCTTCTTCTTTCACTGTCTCAGTGGGTTTTTCTACTTGTGTTTGTTTTGTTTTTTCTACTTCCGTTGTGCTTTGTGCGTTTTTGCAGCATTTTTCTATTTGCTGTTTTTTTGCTTTTGTTTTAAATAACCTTTCATGGCAGACATACATTGGGCTATGTAAAAAAAAAATCCTTGTGAGCCACCAGCTCTAAACCAGGGGTTCAAACATCTGGGCCAAACCCAACATGGCAGAGGGTCTAGTATGCCCCAGCAGATGACTGGAAGCTGAAAAGTGCAGTAAACTAAACATATGTGGCTCCTTTTGTGTTTTATTCAGTTTATTGCTTCAGGTCAACTACCCAACAATGTATATTTTACAGTTTTAACCATTGAAAATGTGTTTTCAGTGTTCCCTGGTGTTCTATGAAGGCCTACCTCAATGCTTGGTGCTGGAATAAAGAGAGTAAGTATCACCCAAGTGCCGATTATCCGATTGTCACACGATGACTACACCCTTACCTCTGTCCCCCTCCCCGGGAGTTCCTGCACTGGCTGTTGTGGGGTTCTCCATCTCGTCCACGACAGCCCCAAGACTCCCTCACGGACACTTCCTAGTATTCTTAACAGCTTCTTGTTTCATAGAGATGTCGAGTTGGCCATGTATGTCTCATAGTAAAGAGTCATGAATCAATGAGTTAAACAAGTGTGTCTCAAAGTGTAGAATTATGAATCATAGTATGGGAATATTATCAAAGTGAATATTATTACCAATCATGTTCTGAGTTCAGCTGAGCTATTATGGTACGCACTTTAAGCACCTCTCATCTTCATTTGCTGTTTGCATCTATTGCACCCACTGTAAATAAAGCTTTGTCACGCTCAGTCCCTGCGTCTCCAAGTGCTGCCTGCCTTAGAGTCTGTTTCCCACACTGGCCTCCAGTCGTGACATAAGCACGAGAGAAGCTTGTTTGCTACCAATCAGTCTGAGAAGAATTCTGAGGCCAGTGTGAATTTCAGTTCACTGTACTTTTGCATTGAGTTGACCATGAATAACTCTTTATACCAAAGTATTTCAGAGTCAAATGTGAGGCCATCTAAAGCTTGGCCTGGGTCATCCAAACTCCAACCATAAACCTGACTGAAATGATGTGGTGGGAACTTTAAGAGAGCTGTGCATAAACAAATTTCTGCAAAAGAGAAATGTAGAGAAAGTGTGGGGAAAAGTCCTTCATAACAATTCAAGACAAAACAATTATTTCAAGTTATTGTTGCTAAAAGTGGTTCCACAAGCTGCTGAATCATGGGATGCACTTATTTTCTCACAGGACTGATGGGGCAATGGCTGCCAGTACAAAACTATTTATATATTAAAGAGAGCTAAAAGGAAAAGAAATAGTTTTAAATTTAGCAAGAGTTAAAAAAAAAAAAAAAGACAGATGGAAATTATTTGGGCACAGAGGGAATCACGGCTAGAAGATGAATTGTAGGCAAAAAAAGGGAAAGCTTTCATATGTTGTAACTTGCTTTGAACAATGACCTTTCTGAAACACACATACAAAGCTTGCAAGTTTACCCAGAATGCAAATTTCTCTACAGTGAATTATCAGAAATCAGGTGAAACTGGGGTGTTGTGCATCACTGGCTTCAGACTACAAGGATATAAGAAATGATCTGATTTTGGTTTGAGGCTGTGACACTTTGAAGTGAGTTTGATGATTGCCCACCACTGGTCCTGACAGGGTTTGGACCCCCTGAGCGGGCCACATAGACCCTGATGATGAACGGACCACATGAGCGCTCGCATCCGCATTTCTGACTAATTGGCTTTGGATGCAGAAGCTGCGTGAGCTGCTGAGGTACTTCAGATTACACCCTCTGGTTGCTCTTACCACCTCGAGCCTTCATAGATGACATCGCCAGTGTCCATAGGAAACCAGTGAAAGATCCCATTAAATGCTCATCCAGCTTTCCACATCATTGCTGCCCATAAAAAGAAGAGGGGAAACCTCCAGCTTTCAGCCTGCACGAGTGGCATGAACAAACTGAGTGCAGGCTGCAGGGCGCCCCCCTGTGTTTAGCAGAGGTAGAACGCCGATTTCCTCTCAGGCCCATTTGGCTTAAGCTCGACTGAACCCAGCACGGCTCTGGCTTCTCTGTCTGCGGTGTAATCGGACCGTGACCTGCTTTCTAAGCACCTGACCCTTGTCCAATAAGCAGTGAGCCAAGTTAAACTATCTCACCTGTTCACTTTGTTCTGCCTGTCCTGGTTCAGTCACCGCCGGCTTTTCTGGAGGAGAAAACTTGGTTCTTTTCTTACAGTTTTAACCGGTTTCCAGGATTTAGCTCCATAAAGACAAAAGAGACGTTTTTATCTTCTCAGCTTCTTCTTAAAGCTATCTGTGGTCACTTTGCATCTATTTAGGGCAGTTTGCTTGATATTTTCTTGTTGTTTTGTGGTAGTTTTGTCTGTTTACAGTAATTTTATCATCCCAATTCTTGTTTTCGGGTCAGTTTTGAAGCTCTTCATGTTGGTTTGTCTCAGTTTGTGCTCATCTTTCACTCTTTTTGTTGTATTTCTGGATCACTTTCAGGTTATTTTTTACTCTCTGTAGGCATGTGTCTTTCTAGTCTGTTTTCTTCTTTTTTTAGTACCACCAGTGACTAATGGATGTATTGGTTACACGGGATGAAGGTCATAGGTTAAATTATTTAATGGTTTGACTATTTAATTTAAATAAAGCTAAATTTGTAAGAAACTGAAGTTCTGATAAATGATTAAATTGCTAGGGAGCATATAGGAGTGCCATTAGCATCTGCAGGTATTCAGACACAAGCCAAAGTGTTTTGGTGTTGCCTTCTCTCTCACCTCCATCTGTGCGGCCTTTGCTGTAGACTTCCTGCGCCAGTGTTTACGTTTGTCATCTTTTACTTATCATTTTTTGATAGTTTGTAGTCTCTTTCTTCTTTTCCTCTATCTCTGCCACTTTATGAAAACTTTTATAGTCTAGTTTGAATGCCTTTATCCATCCATCCATTCTCTTCCGTTTAGCCATGGACAGGGGGGCTATAGGGCCTATCCCAGCTACCATAGGGCGATAGGCAGGGTACACCCTGGACAGGTCACCAGCCTGGCGCAGTGCTAACATGTCCCTTTTGACTAATTTTTCATGTTTTGTGGCAGTTTTGAAACTATTTTGCAGCTTTGTGGTCATTATTTTAAATTTCTCTGTAGTAAAGATGCAAAACGCAGAGGTAATGAAGGCAGATGAGTCTAAATACCTGGGGTAAACCATCCAAAGCAATAGACAAGTGCACAAAAGGGGTAAAGAAGAGAGTGCAGGGAGGGTGGAGTGGGTGGAGACGGGTGTCAGCGGTGATTTGTGACAGAAGGATAGCAATAAGTGTGAAAGGGAAGGTTTACAAGATAGTAGCGAGACCTGCTACGATGTACGGTTTGGAGAAGATGTTTGCTATGGGAGTGACAGGATGCACAAGGTTTCCATTTTAACATTTTTTCCTACTAATTTTTGGATTTCTAATCATTTTCATTCTCTTTCTCCATGCCGCACATTCCCTTCATGCTGTAAAATGCACAGACACTGACTGACGGGACAGTTAATTACACAGATGGCGGCTCATGAGCTAAAATGATGTAAAGACACGAGCATTTAAAATATGCAAATAAAGCTCTGCTGCAATTTCAGAGGAATTTCTGGACAATCGCAGCCTCCAACAGCAGGAAGTCAGGTGTTAGTTTCATTCATCGCATCAGGTTTGAACTTGTCAGATACTTCAGAAACTGTTCAACGCTTCACCACAGAAAAAATGTGAGCGCGTCAGACTGTTTGTGCCTGGAGTGAAATTGCTGCTCAGACTTATAGCCGTTATTACAGTCATTTACCTTTTTGCCCCCAAAGAAGCCACAGGGTTCAACTAGTGAGCAGTTTGTGAGTGAGGGGCATGTCAAAGTGACATAAGTTGAGCAGGTGTTGCACCTACAGGATATGTCCTTATCCATCTGCCCTCAGCTGAACTGAGAGAGGCACTGACAGTGATCCTTTTATTTGCTTTGAACAGTAATTATATTACATTACGTTTTTAACTTTTAAGTATATTATCATTAGGCAAAATAACTGCAGGTGTCATTTTGATGTGTTTGGGATCATTGTCATGTTGGAACACCCAGTTATGTTTAATGTTCAATCCTTTAGCTGTTAATTTGAATTGAATTGAAATTTATTGAGATACTCATGCTAAATTAAAATGTAGTATCACTGGCTTCAAAACAGCCCCAGAGCATGATGCTGCCACCGCCATGCTTGACAGCTGGTACAGGATTCTCAGGTTTGATAGCCTGACCTTCACTCCTCCAAACATTCCTCTTGTCATTGTGGCCAATTAGCTCGATCTTTGTTTGGTCTGACCATAAAACTCTCTTCAGAAGGCATTTGTCTTGTCTTTGCAGACAGCTGCAAATTTAATTTGAGCTTGAAGGTGTCGATTTTGGAGTGGGGGCTTCTTTCTTGGTTGATAGCAATGTAAAACTGGCTTCACTGTGGACAGAGATGTTGCGTGTTCCAGAGGTTTCTAGTTCATGGCAAGACCTGAAAGTATTGACACATCCAAATGACTTGTGCATGCAAACTGATCATCTTTGAATTTGCAGTTATTTACAAAAGGCTCATGGAGACCTTTGTAACTTGTATAACTTGTATGTATACTCTTGAAATCCAAAATAAATTTCAGCTTGTGCACCCATTATTTTTTAAGTCATTAAAGATGTATGTTCTGCAGTCAATCCACCCTAGAAAAACTACAATTTAAAGCAATAATTAGAACTCCAAAATTACCATGATATTCATGCCCATGATGAGTTTTTGGAGACTTCTGACCACACCTGTACATATTTCTTATTTAGCATGTTTTTTGTGTTTTTGTTTGGTTTTGGGGGTTTTTTTTGCTTTTTTGCGCCACCTGCCTGCAACCGATCGTATTGAAGATTATAAATGATCGCTATCCTGTCACAAATAATTCCGTACTCCTGACACTCGTATCCACCCGCTCCACCCCTCCTCCACCCTCTTTTTCTCTATTCTTGTGCCCGGTCCCTTGCTTTGATGGTTGACCCTAGCTTGATTCCTCAAGTCTCTTAAATGTTTCTGTTCAATAAATAAATAGTGCGGTTTGGGTGTGGTGTGAACCTCTGGCCGCTAGGTTGCGGTGTGTAAAAACACGCAGACTCCTCAGGAAGCAAAGCGTAGGACTTCCGGTCGGCGGTAAAGCGTGTGCTGCCGTGAAGTGCAACGTTATTGTGACGAAAGGATATCAAACGTATACCTTAAAACGCACAGTGCGTATTTAATTTGATCTAAAATGGTGAGTAAGAGTTGGACACATTTCCTTTGAGCTTCACCTGATGTTTTGAGGGGATTTTCTATTCAGTAGTGCGCGGGAATAGCGACTAGCTTGTTAGCTGGTTAGCATTGGTGAGGCTAGCGTGTCATTCATAACTTTAGAGTAAATGACTAAATCCTCACACCGAAAAAAGCCTCAGATTTTATGTTTACCTGCGGAAACATAATCAGGCTGGTTTTAATGCTTCTTGTTGATTGGCTGTTTGCGTGGCGCTTTTGCTTGGATCTGTGTAGATAGACTCGCACCAAACTTCATTCAGGAAACTTCTAATTTAACTGACACAAAATATTTTGAAACTAAATACTTCAAATAACTTGATCATCCTAAAATTAACGGTTTATGTTTTTAATCGTCGTTGTCTTTGGAAAACTGCGCAAACTGAAAGGAAACCTGCAAGAGCTCTTTTTAGAGACTTGATACCTATATGATCACAGATCAGAATAAGTCACTACATATAGTTTTGATTTGACATGGACAGGTGTTACGACACTAAACCGTAGCCTATTTGATTCATTGGTGTCTGAATTTGATATGTGCGTATTTATCTCTGATTGGTCTGCTTCTCCAGAGTTTACCTCTGAACCCGAAGCCCTTCCTGAACGGCCTGACAGGAAAACCAGTGATGGTGAAGCTGAAGTGGGGCATGGAATATAAGGGCTACCTGGTGTCTGTGGACGGGTACATGAATATGCAGGTGAGCTCATTTGCCTAGTTCAATTACCTAAAATTTGTACTGCGGTCAAATTTCGCATTGTTAATATACTAGGTATTACGGTTAGAGAAACAGACTTGATTTAAAAATAAAAGCAGTTTTCAGCTAATGTGATTTTAACATTTACAAGCGTATTTCGTTTGGCCTTAATGCAGCTGCTGTAGAGTGAAAAGCGACTTGGATTTTATTTTTCCAAACTTTGCAAATCCTGATTCATGATAGTTTGTGAAGTATGAACAGTTTCTACCCGTAAAAAATTGCACATTTATAGAATTGCACCACAGTGTAGCAATGGCATGCTAAGTAATGGTAGGCTGTGCTAAACTTAAAGTCAGAGTTTTCTGTGTCACCAAAGTGGCTGTTTTTACCTGGTGAAATCACCATGGCAACTAGGACTACATTTTTTTCAAGTATTTTAGAGCATGTGTATGGACTTGTGCAACTGTGTTGAGTGACTGTTGCTATTGTAACTAGTCGATGCTGAATGTACCAGTCATTTAATCTAATTAAATTTCATTTAAACCCCAATGCTGGTGAACTGGTGTCCTAAATGTTTGTAAAGCCATCTGCCACCAGATGGAGCTGCAGCAACAACATTGTTTTAGAAAATGCCATAACCCTGCTACTCTGGGCCCGATCTTATTGCTAGGGCTATTTTTAGTTATTTTGATATACAAGCAGTGGAAATTAGCTTTCTCCAAAGGATGGCTGGCCTCTCCCTTAGAGGCTCTGCTACACTTCCAGATGGAAAGGAGACAGTTTTGAGGAGGTCACCTCCTGGGTGAGGTGTTCCGGGTGGAGACCCAGGAAGCATTGGAGAGATTCAATCTCTCGGCTGGATTGGGAACGCCTTATTGTTTCCCCGGATGAGCTGGAGGAGGTGGCTGGTATGAGGGAGGTCTGGACTTCTTTGCCCCACCAATTATCTTACCTGACCTTTGACCTTTGTTGTATCTGTTATTTTTTTTGACAGCTGGCAAACACGGAAGAGTATGTGGATGGAGCGTTGGCCGGACATCTCGGCGAGGTTCTCATCAGGTATGTAAACGACACTTTGTAACACTGCAGAGCGAAATCAGCGGGAGTCCAAACAGTTTAAAGTAATCGGACTCAACTAACTGGTGTTAATAATTAAGTGACTGGTGGAAGGAAACGCTTTCTCATGCTGTGCTCGACCTCCACAGGTGCAATAATGTGTTGTACATCAGAGGTGTAGAAGAGGAGGAAGAGGACGGCGAGATGAGAGAGTGATGCCGGGCTGGTGTGTGTTTGCGTTTTCACTGTGTGAAACAAATGAACGTATGGGGTTTTTTTTTCAAGCAGCTTCCAATCTTTTTTTTTGTACTGTATGTGAGACCAGTTTTATGTTGTGATACAGACACAATAAAGTGATTATTGTACCCTTTCTTAAAAATACTTGTGTGTGTGTGTGTCTCGTCTGATTTTTATTTAACAAGTCCCCCCCACCACCACCACCACCATGTGCACTTTGAGCTCTGCTCTTTCTCTCCTGGGCAAATATTTGCCTGTTTCCTGAGGTGGTTTCAACACAGTCTCTTCTAAAGTTTGACTTCAGATGAGTCAAAATGTCCAGACCTTACAGACTGCTAGTAAAAAATGCCGAACAGCTAGTTTTGATCTGCAAAAACTCTGAGAAGTACCTGACCAAAGATGGGATGCAAAATCTTTGCGTGATTGAAAATGGGAGCCTTGTAATAGG
Organism: Hemichromis elongatus; assembly: GCA_015108515.1. Classification (NCBI taxonomy): domain Eukaryota; kingdom Metazoa; phylum Chordata; class Actinopteri; order Cichliformes; family Cichlidae; genus Hemichromis; species Hemichromis elongatus. The sequence continues at coordinate 46,104 of VUQR01003639.1, forward strand.
AAGGTAAGTTTGTCACACACGATGAAGTTTATAGGCACATTTTCAGGCCTCTAAAGCCTCTAAGCTTTATAATGGAGGTGTCAAACATCTGGGTCTGGGGTCAGGGTGGGCACAAAGTAAATTTTATTGTTTTGAAAAACTTGCACATGTAGCTGCACAAATGCAAAATTTTAAAGTCTCTAGAGCTTGTGATGCAGAACCTTTTCTACCAGGTTTGGAATTTTATTTATACACTACTTATTGTCATTTTCTAATATATGTCTAATTCACAGACCAAGCTGCTTTAGGGACTGAAATGACGAGTAACCCTGTGTAATATTAAAGGATTTTTTTTTTTAAAGGATCTATTGGCATTTATCATATCTCTACTGTCTATCACAGATGCTCTGAAATGTTTTTATGTAATTTGTTTTCAGTCATTTATATGCAAAAGAGTTAATCTGAGACTACCACCGTAGATCTGTTAGCAATGATTACAATGGAAAACATCAAACTGTCGCAAAAAAGTGGAAAACTAAAATAAAACCAATGGTTCTAATGTTTAAAAAACATCTCATAAAACTTTAAACCATGAAAAGTTAAAGAATTACACTGTACAGACAAAAAAATTGGGTTGTCCTAATGAGCTCAATCATGAACAGCAGCACAAAAACTGTACACCAGGAACTTCGTGGCATGCGTTTCCATGCCAGGTAGCTTCCAGTCCTTTTATACATGTAGTGGATGTTGATAAATATATTAGGAAACTTTTAAAAATAATACATAAATATGACAGGAGTCATAAATGACCTCCGTTGAAGGTTAAAAAGCTTTATTAGAGTCACGAAGGCGGTCATGTGATTCAAATCTCTCAGATTTCATCAGAAAGATGGAGATTATCTCATGAACCTGCAGAAGTGAGCAGAGCTTGTAAGGAGCTCTGCTTGTACCTGCTTTTGGGCTCCAGCAATGATACACACTGGAGCGACCCCCACAGGCTGTAGAGATTCATGACATGTCAGAGAATAAACTCTGGATAAATGTGTGCTTTTCTCTCACAGGGACGGGCTGATTAAAGCTGTGGGGCCTGCAGAAACCATCAGAGCTCAGTATGCAGAAGCTTTGTTTGACAAAGTGATTGATGCTGCAGGAATGTGTGTCCTGCCAGGTGAGCATCAGTTCCGTATCAGTTCTGTTGGCTTAAAGCTCTCATATCAGCACTCAGATGTGTGAATTGTTGAGAATTTCTTGCCTTAGTTTAATGTAAAAGATACTTGATGTTCTAAAAAAAAGAATTTCAGACATTTTTTGTTTGTTTTTTGTTTCCCCCCATTAATCATTATCAAATTTCCAGCCTAAAGATGCCAAATTTAAATGATTTGTTTTATCTAAAGCTTGTAAATGTGACAAATATCCAAAAACTAAGAAATCAGGAAGGAGCCAAAGTCCTGTCTGTACTTAATGTTCAACCTTTTACTTCCACCTCTTCTCGCAGTGATTAACTGCTGCAAACTTCTTGTTTCAGGCTTGGTTGATGCTCACACTCATCCAGTCTGGGCTGGGGACCGGGTGCATGAATTTGCTATGAAGGTAAATTATTCTGCTTAACTTAGCTTCGCTTCACTTAGCATCTGAACTGTTGATGACATGCTCGACGCTCCACCTGCAGCTGGCAGGTGCCACCTATATGGACGTGCACCGGGCCGGTGGAGGCATCCACTTCACGGTGGAGCACACACGAGCCGCCCCCGCCTCGGACCTCCTGGCGTCCCTCCGCAGCAGGCTGGTGCGGATGCAGCGAGCAGGCACCACCCTGGTGGAGTGTAAGAGTGGTTACGGTCTGGAGCTGCAGACCGAGCTGAAAATGCTGGAAGTGATCGAGGAGGCCCGGCGCTCCCTGCCTATAAACATCTCTGCCACCTACTGCGGAGCTCATGCAGTGCCCAAGTAAGTATGACAGATCTATTTTTGCCTTATATCCCATTTCTCCTCCTCCTCCAACTCTTTTTTTCTCCTTCAGGGGGAAAACAGTGGCAGAAGCCACAGAGGACATCCTGCGGGTTCAGCTGCCTGGGCTGAAGGAAAGGATGTCTGCTGGCATTCTCAGAGTCGACAACATCGACGTGTTTTGTGAGCAAGGAGTGTTTGACCTCAGCTCGAGCCGCTCCATCCTGCAGGCAGGCAAACGAATGGGCCTCAACATCAACTTCCACGGAGAAGAGCTACATCCCATGAACTCTGCTCAGGTATCTGCCAAAGCTTATGTATACACTGTAGGCAACAGCCTAAAGGTGAATATTTACATCTGAACCATGTCATAACCTTCAGTTTCTGCTCACCAGGCCAACAGCACTGACATTATTTTAGTTTATACCAACTCCAAAGAAAAATATCAGCTAGTTTCCACCTTTGTGTGGCTGTGTGCACCCTGAAAGTCCACATGCTTCATCACCATCGTTACTTCCAAACCTAAGCCCTGCTTCATCTGGGATTGGCTCCAGATCCCCATACGGATGGATAAATGATTGAGAAAACAGAGGAATAAATACCAAAGAACAAATGTTCAGAGTCATGTTAAGTAAAAACAATAAGCATGAAAGGGGGCCTAACTGAAACCTAACTGTTCAATTGTTTATTAATAATCACCTGCAGTCCTGTTTTGTTAAACAGAGTTTGTGTTTGTGTCAGATGGGGGCGGAGCTTGGAGCCTTAGCCATCAGTCACCTAGAGGAGGTGACTGATGAAGGCATTGCTGCTATGGCTAAAGCAAAAACCGCTGCGGTCCTCCTGCCGACTACAGCTTACATTCTGCGGTACTGTAACACACACACACACACACACGCCCTTTAACCGAGAGCTTTTTGAGTAATACATTGATGTTTAGGTTGCCCCAGCCTCGGGCCAGAGACATGCTGGACGCTGGAGTAGTCGTGGCCCTTGGCAGCGACTTCAATCCCAACGCCTACTGCTGCTCTATGGTGAGTGCAGGTCTGACTCCTTTCTCTCTGTCACAGCCACACTCTGTATATAAAAGATTGATTTAAGTACTGTGACATTACCCATGAAGCCTAAAGGTTATGTTTACCTTTTGATTAAGCAAGAATGACAAGTTATTAGCTTTCACTGAGGTCTAAACTGCTGCTGTAAGCATGTAAACTTGGACATTTTAACATGGACATCTGGAGGGGTTGATTCACTTCAGTAGCCTGTCTCAAGTGGCCAATAGAGGGACTGCGGGCTTCCCTCTGCTTACATCCCCCCTCTCTTCTTCTCTTTCTCTCCCTTAGCCAATAGTGATGCATCTGGCCTGCGTTAACATGAGGATGTCCATGCCAGAGGCTTTGGCCGCAGCCACCATCAACGCGGCCTACGCCCTCGGGCGCTCCCACACTCACGGATCGTTGGAGGTCAACAAGCACGGAGACCTGCTTGTCCTCAACGCCACACGGTAAGCCCACCCACAGCAGAGAACAGTGTAAAGACCACTTTCATGTTTTTATGGAGCTTAAAAGTTACGGTAATATTTGAAGATTAACACCCGTGCCTTTCTGTTGTGGAAATAGTGCAATTATTCAGTCTGTGCGTTGTGCTCAGTCACCCACTGCTTGCAGTTTAGTGCTGCCTTTAACTGTTACGTTATATTAATGCATGGCTTCATCATTTGAACCATTATTTTACCAGGCAGCTTTAAGTGTGCAGTTTAGATTTGGTGTTTTTCTGATATTTAAAAACAAAAATCAATATTTTGTTAATAAACCACGTGTTAACATGGTAAATACTTGATTTTGTACGCTTATGTTAAGTTCTGGTTACAGAGACTCTCCATCCTTAACCTTGACGCTTTTTGAGTTGAATTAATTTACCAATAAAACAAGTGCACAGTGAAGATAACCATATTGTATCATCGTATATTGCTATAAAATTGTGACTTCTTTCTACATTGAAAATCTGATATCATAACAGCTTCACATTAGAAATAAGAATTAAAAACAACAGAGCCGATCCTCTGTGTTGTCCTGCAGGTGGGAGCACCTGATTTACCAGCTGGGAGGACATCAGGAGCTCATTCGTTACGTCATCATCAAAGGGGACATCGTCTACGATAACAACAAAATCCTGGACTTGTAACTGTGGAACTAGGTTAGCAGAGTGAAGTAAAACTATATTAAAATGTAATTATTTGTTTACAGAGCTCATTAAAATAAAGATTTAGTCTACTTGTGTCAGTGTGGTCAAACCTGTCAGCCCAAAGAGCACTGGGAGGCTAGTCCAGTTGTTTATTTATGTTTATGTAGTGCTCTGTCCAAGCATCAAGCCCTATTATTTTAAAGAACTCTCTCTTTTTTATCAGTCATAGCCTCTACATTTAAAGTCCTTACTCTCATCTCTTCAATGGCTCCTAACATGCCTTCCCCCTCTCCTTTTACTTTGTTTTCAGGCAACAGTAGCAGTTTCCACCGGCACCCTGTAGACCAACAGTGCCATCGGTCTGGGTCTGTTAACAGAGGCCTCAAACAACCTGAAATCTCATGTTGATAACCACTGAAAGTGGGCAAAGGTTCACGACTAAGATCAGATCACTGCTGTTAGAAAAGCTGAGTCAGGAGAGAGAGCTTTCCCTCTCAGTTGATCATTCAGTTCACTGAATTACCTGATCTGACCTTTTTGAAGCCTGCAGAGGCCTGAAACTCTCTCTGCTTTTATCAGAGGATTGCAGAAACAAAAGCAAATCTCAGTAATCATCACCTGGAACAAAAAAATCTCTTCAAACCGCATTTCTGTAGAGTACTCTTTGTCTTTATTGAACATGTTAGTACACAACGCTCTCCTTATGTAAGCATTTTTCTCACACGCGTGGCTTTCAATGACCTGATAAATCATTGTCAGACTTTTCTCTCTGTTCTTATTGTTCTCGTGTTATTTGTTTACATAAAAACACACAGACTATAATGTGATTTTAAAAAAAAAAAGCTAACTATATAAAACACCTAATTTAAATGCTATTCACAACAATACCTGGGTGCAGAGATAGAAAAAAGATAAAAGGCTGTAGTGGTACACATAAGAACTGGCTTTTTAAGAACTATAATGATGATATATTTTATGTACCCAAAGCTCAGATGTGTGAAACACCTCCATTACTCCCTTCAGGCTTCATACTTCTTCCCTGCCCGGTGGATCTGTTGGTAAAGTGTCATGGAGAAAGCCATGCCGAGCAGCTGGAAACAGAAAAACACTCAAGTAAATAAAGAGCTGTATTATGAAGCAGGATTTAGTGCTTAGCAAGTTAACTTTCGAAGGTGTTTCCCTTCTTAACCAGCATAACCAGCCCTGAACCGTTTCTGGAGCCTGATAAGTGATCAACATGATCAAATCAAGGCTTACTGGCCAATCAGTTCCCTGTAAAATTGTATCACAATTCTTGAAAGATGATAAGATGGTTTCTAGGTTTATGGGAGAATCTGAATTTTTGGTTTTTCTCTTCAGGAGCAGTTTATTTCCTGTTGTTCTTCGACCCTCATTATACTGAAACTGTACTAAACCCTTGCCTCGGTTTACTCTTTTCAATACAGTAATGTTGAAAACGCCCATGAATACTTGCTGTAATGTCCCATATTAACACTCATCAGCAACCTGCAAACCCCAGTAGCCTTACACAGAACCTCCGGGTAGCCTGGGGTGGTATCTCACAGCTGTTAGGGAGAGGGCTCTGGTAGTAAAATGTCTTAAGTGATTTTTTCCCCCCTTTTTTTTTGTGGTTCTGTAAGGAAACTATATCCCGGTTACGTTGAACTTGCTTCATAGCACAGGCCCTGTCTGTTTTTAAAGCCCGGATGTGAGCACCGGATAAAATGTCGCTCACCTGTATGACCAACACACACATCGCGATGGTCCCCAGAAGGTGCTTGTTGTCATCCAGCCACTCCTCAACCTTCTCATAACAGCCCTGAATAAAACAAATAAAACCAGATCATCCGAAAACATCCGGTCACAAAAATGCTTTACTCTGAGTTCACTCTGAGAAGAAAACGTTTCTCCTTTTCTTCCTGGTTATTAACATCCGCTATTTGACTTCTGACAAACAGCCTAATGCTTCTAAAATCAAATAAAACAAAAAAAAGTTTAGGATTAAAATTGGGGTAAAGAACTAAAAGGAAAGCCTATAGACGCTTGTTAAGAAATGTAACACAGACTCATTAACTATATGAGTCGCCTTTGTGCAGCTCATTTTAAGCCAGGACCCCCACCCCCTTTTTGTTCCCTTTATTGGGCCTTGTTAATGACAGAAGGAATAAAATGATCAGCAGATTGATAACTTCACCGACCCGCGTCCAGAACACATTGGAGGCGTTGCGCCCACAGTCCGGGTAAACCTGCTGGCAGCAGCGGTCAGGAACCACATCCTCATGGAACGCCGCGTGCCAGTCGCGGTGGTTCGTCACGCCGCAGCACTTCCACTGGTAAACAAGCAGGAGGACAGGAAACGACAGTGCATCATTTACTTGACAAGCAGCTGGATTAAAGAGTCGCCTTTAATGCATCTGCTCACCTCTCCCTGTATCGTGTTCCATGCATCCCTCAGGCCGGCGTTGTTGTCCGTGTTGTACAGCACCAGCCCTTCTTTCAGGTCCTGCCGGGCATTTTCATTCACCTGTGCGCACAGACCCAGAGAGATGGATCATGGGATATGAAGGCACACTGATCTACAGCTGGGGAGGAGGACTAATAACGATGAATTTTAGCGTTTTGCACTTTTACCTTGTCGGTGTAGACAAAGAACAGGATGAGGAGGATAAGTTCAGCCAACAGGATGATCAGCAGAACAATAAAGAACTGACCAGAAGAGGAAAAATGTCAACATAAGGTGAACAAAAATTCATTTATAACAAATACTGTAATACACTTACACTCAGCAGGAGGCACTTGTTCTCCTTGATGGCACCCAGGCATCCCAAGAAACCCGTCACCATGACCACAGTACCGAGGGTGATGATGAGGTTGGCAGCGGAGAGCGAGGGGAAGGAGGGAGAGAGAGTGGCGAAGCTGCCCTGAGAAACTGAGAGCCACACTCCGACACCCAGCAATCCACAGCCTCCCAGCTGAAACACACAGGAAACTCAGACACTTCCTGCTGATTCGGCGACGATAAAGTGCTTTAATTTCTTATTGGCGAGTCAGTGTGTGGAAAAATTACCCAGAATAGCAGGTTAAAGAGGAAGAGCATGTACTTCACACAGCAGATGCAACCGCGAGCCATGACTGAACCAACAGGCACTGGAAAAAAAAGTTACAAAAGCTTTGAAATAAATTGAATAAATAAATACGACCCAAACTCCCTTTAGGGCACCACTGTACCCATCGTCCGGTGATGAAGTTTCTTAAATTATTTTGATCTGTGCAAGGACAGAACAACCAGAACTTACTTAATTTAGCTCTAAAATGAACTATGATAAAGAGTCAAACCTACATCATAATAAGTGGCAATAGTTTGAATTTTTAAGGGAACAAAACATGATTCACTTGTTGAGTGTTGCTTGTTTGCGCAGAAAAACCACAAGTCACAAGTCACAATCTGCTTTGATGCACATTATGCAACATTGACTGTAAACAGTTTCCTCCGGAGGGACTCGAAGTAAAACCACAACACAGCAAAGAGGAGATGAACTCACCACTTGAACAAGCAGGAGAATGCAGAAGCTCTAGTGGTGTACCTGTGACACACAAACATACACGAGCATTAACACGGCGCCTACAGGTGTAAACAAGTTTTTAATACCACTTTAAGGACATTTACCCTGTAAAATGTTAAAAAATTGTGGTAACAGTGTGGTTAACAGATATCTGACTAATAATACAGCTACTCCAAGTCCAAGTGATTTCCACATGATGTTTTTAAAATTTTTATTTGATCGAACAACAACCCAAACTCAGATTTTTTATCAAGTATAAACTGCTTTTATTATTACTGTAAGTTTATGTTTATATATTTGATCTGGGATTTATGAGGTTGTTGTTTTTTTGAACGTGGTCAAAGCATGAGCCAAATATTGGAATAAAATATGAAAAAGAATTTAAACAAACTGAAATCGTAGTACCATTTTAAATTAAATGAATCACTTTTTGTGTGCGCGTGTTTCTCTACTACAACATTTACCATCAAACACACTGTAGTAATACAGCAGTAGCGTCAGCTCATGCATACTGTCGAACTGCCAGTCCACCTCTACTTTATAGTTTTTCTTTATTAACCAGAGACAATAACTTTTTGTTACTTTTAAATGATTGATAAGTAAATAAAGTAAGTAGTCATGGTAGTCTAAGGAGTGTGGAAAAAAAGCGACTTTTTTAAAGTTTCCTGAAGATGTTTCAGCTCTCATCAGAGAAGCTTTTTCAGTTCTAGGACCCAATGGTAGACAGTCCCACATATATTCTTTTATGTGGTACTTTCCAAAAACAAATATCACAAAGTGCTTTACAATATAAAATAAGACACGACAATAAAACATTTAGCATTTAGACATCATATCAATACTTTTTCTTCATTGTGTTTTAATATCCAGGGATATCAATGTCAGGGAAGACAATGTTTACTTTCCCATGCACCACTATACAACTGGAAGTCCTTTTGCAGCCAGATTAGTTGCCCCCTGCTGGCCTTTGAAAAGAATGACCACTTCCATCTTTTATATACAGTCCACACAATCAAATTTTGAATGTGGCTTTCATGTCTTTTAAACACTTTAAAAAAAATTAAATAAAGTTTTTAAGATTCATGTTTATACTAAACTGGAATTTTAGCCCTGTAGTGTGTCCCAGTCATTTTGGCCATTAACGGGTACTTTTTAATGCCCTCTGGCTCACACCATCGCAACTCTCCCGAAACATCCCCCAACACAGCAGCTTCCATATTTAAAGACTAATGCGTGTTTTAAATCTCTGCTTTGATGTACTTTAACTGCGAAAAGCCAACTTGTTTTTGATTTTAAGACAAAGTGGGATCCTCGTCCCGTGGTGACGTCATCACCCGAACTTCATCGCGGTGTGATTGAAATTTGCGTTTTAAAAAACGGAAAAATATACGCAAACTGCAGCAGTGCTATTTTTTTTATATCCACCAGCTTTATACTTTAGCGATAAGAAAACACGCTAATGTTTGCCTAAACGAAGCTAGCCCACTTCCCCGCGGCTCAGGCCGTGATTCTTTTTATGTCCATGTCGGGAAAAGAAGAGGAGGAGGCTGAGGACAAAAACGGGGATCACTTTCTTACCTCAGACTATGAAATGGCGCTCATCTCCCTGCTAACTTCTGGAGGTCCTCATGCTGCTCTGCCTCACAGCATCAGCGGCTTTTAACGTACAAATCCCGCAGTTGGAAGTTACAAAGTCCGCTCGGAAGTTTCCTCTGTGGCTGGAGGAGGAGGAGGATGTTTTCTGAGGAGAAGGCGGAGCACAGCAACGCGGACTGGAGGCGTGACTTTCGGGGGGAAGGGAAGATAGTAACCGGCCAAAGACCCCGGCTGGATAAATATGGGTGTTAGAATAGTTCACATAGTTTCCTATCATGGCTCTATCACCCGGATTTATCGACACAGTTGAAGCCCAAAAGAGCAGTGATGACATTTTGTTTCACGTAGCGGTCAAGAGCGGTACTGCAACACACTAATAGCAAACAATACGAACGAACAATATTAATGACCAGATACTAACACTATTTAATATTGCAAGATGTTTATACTGAGTAAAGTTATACATGCAGTTTTTAAAAATTATTTATATATGTATGTATATATATATACATAGGGTTTTGGACATGTCTCACTCGCTGTTATTTAGCCTCTGTACACCAACACAGTGGAATTTAAATGGTCATCAAACGCATCACAGTGAGACTGAAGTGCAAACTCTGAGCTTTAATTCAAAGGGTTTAACAAAAACATTGCACAATCCAACATTTCCAAAAACAGTGGATGAAAGCCCCTTGCAGTTATTGACAGCCTAAAGATTAGAAGCGCTGGGCATCATCAAATGCTGTGTTTCCTCTGTGAGGCCTTCACTGCTGCTGCTGCTTGTTTGTGGGTATCTCTGCCTTCAGTTGTGTCTTAACTAACTGAAAACCATGCATGGAGGATGCAGTTGAGTGACTTTGCCATTGAAAAATATTCTTTGCCCTGAGAAAGTCTGGGGTTGCTTTCGTAGTATGCTTTTGGTCCTTAATCATTTGCACTGTGAAGCATTGTCTAATCAGTTTAGCAGATGGGGGCGACTCCTCTTGCTGCAGAGACTCTTTCTGCGACAAACTGCCCTCACTCTGTGACATCAGTAATAACTCCTTGCCCATAGGGGGTTGCATGATTGCTGGAGTTTTAACTGCATTATTCTAAGGTCTATACCTTTACAATATAAAGCACCTTGGGGTGACTGCTGTCTTTTTTTTTGCCGCTGTATAAGTAAAACTGAGCCAAAAAACACCAAGGTCCATCTTTATCATTTATAACACACACGTACCAAGCTCATCATAAAATTAAAAGTATGGCCTTAACTCAGCAATACAATAAAAACAAGCGTTCAACCTTCAGTCACAGGTACACAGGTACAAATGCAAACTACGGGTTAATTGTTTCTGACCTCAGCCTACTTTAAAAATAACAGTTGTCTGTTAAGTACACCGGGAGGCAGAGTGGGTGGATGATGATGTCATATAATTAATGCTTGTATGTGAACCCCAAACATCCACACAGAAATCCCCAAAGCCAAAGAGAACTTTAATAAAGGTCTGACAACATAACATCAATATAAATACGTGACTCTTAACAGAAAATACCAAATAAAAATACAAAATATACAAAAAACCCCCCCAAAACATTAAAAGCATGTTTTCCTCTTTCAGTAACTGCTGTTGAGCATCAAAGGTGACAAAGCAGGAGCTTCCTGTGTATTCCAGGGTGGAAGAGTTAAAGCCATAGTCCATATTGTCCTCAAACTGGGGTGTGTAGAGGTCCCCCCCACAATAAAGGAGGTTATAAGAGACAGGTAGGGAGGTGGACAGCGAGACCATTTCTAACAGACTGTTCCTCTGTTGAGTAAGCCCAGGCTCGCTCTTCATCTTCTGCCATAAGTTTAACCCAGAACCCATCGATCAGACTGTGAGGATTTCAACTGCACAGACTCGCTGCTCTCTCCATCCTCCTGCTGAGACGCACATATGAGAAATGTAAAAAATGGCTTTGAGCTGAATGGAAGTCTAGAAGTCTATCTCACCCTGTGACCTCAGTCAACACTTTTCAGATGATTTTATGAGCTCACCGGAATTATTTTATTGTTATAAAGTGGACTGCAAGTGATACATCAAATTAAAAGGCGTACATATTGACTGCATTTTCTTATCTGCAGGGGTAATCGTGATATAAATGAAACAGCAGAGAGACATAAAGACGGTAAATCTGAACACGTGAAGTAAAATTAATTTCATGCACACCTTGTTGGCGATGGCGCGCAGTTTCCCCAGCAGCGAGGGTTTCTGGGCGTAGACCACGTCGTCATCAGGCTCCTCTCCTTCAGCCAGGCCACAGCTGTCTGCAGCTGGCAGCTCACAGTCTTTGTTGGCAGACATTACCAGACGAGAGTACTTGTACTCCAGCCTGGCCACAGACCGCAGGGAGTGAATCACCATCAGACAGCGTATCATTTAACATTAGACAGCATCCGGTACAAGTGTGTGTATTTTTAACCAGAAATTCTTTCCATTGTCATGACTTATCTTTTTGACTCAGCTTTCTGGAGAAAATCACGCCCCTTATGTACTCAGTCACCCCGTTCATGCCCAGTTACTCATACCTCACAGAACTGCTTTTCTTTTTTCTTTTCTGTTTTTTACGCTGTTGTTAAAGGCAATCGGTTTAAAAGCTTAATGTTAAAACAATTTCCCTTCTGGGATATTGTTAACACTTTTCCTTATTTTTTCATCATATTCTCACTGAACTGAAAATATTTATGTTCTTTTTTCTTTTTTTATGTGTAATTTTTCTTGAAATATTTATGTGATTTTTCTTTTTGGTAACACTTTATAATAAAGCCAACAACTAAAAGTGCAAGTAATCGAGAATTGAAAGTAATTTTCATATATTTCATCTGAAATTGCAGTGTAATTATGTAGTCGTAGAAATACTTAGCATTTGATACACTAGAATAAGGGAGTAATACACAAATTGTACTGTTAGTGAGTTTCAGTAGGGCTTAATTTGGGCCTAAGCCCTGCAGCGTTTGCTGGTGTTTATTTTTTCTTCTAAGTAGAAAGGGGAGACCAGTCTTTACTACATTGTTATATGTAATATAAGAGGAAAATTAAATAGTGGAACTTCAATGATACAAACTAATATAATGCATTAACAGTGTAAGATAGGGAAATTTGATTTGTCTTTCCACTAAAATATCTTGGAGTTATGCGTGACTTAAAATTACTTAAACATTAGTTAAGGTTACAAAAACATTATTTAAAAGGACTTACACACTGTGTAAAATTATTTTTCAAATTAATTACACATCTCTTACAGTTACTTAGATATCGCTTAAAACTAGTTACACATTACTGAAAAGTATTTCCAGTATACATTTTTATACTTTACTGGAAAAACTGTATCTACAAATTAAATCACGATGTAAGGTAAAATATGTGGGGACTGCATTCATTTTTAAGGGAATTGCACCCTTGATCGCAGGCTGTGCTATAACCATAAACAATTGTCTTATGTCTAGAATAATATTTCATTTAATTTCCTTATTTAAAAAAAACCAGTCACTGCTAAATCTGCAGTCTTTCCCTCCACTAAATATTATGACGTTTTTCTCTAAGATTTTTTCTTAATCACATTATGATACGCAAACATTAAGTGTGCTGTATTTGCACAGGCGGATAAATACGAGAGGTTACAAGACAGTTATGGTGACAATAAAGAAAGATTATTTCTTTTCATACACAAGCATGTTCTCAAATCCTGCTAGCCTTTATAATACATTCAAGATGATAGTAACCATAAAGGGTTACAAACAGATTTTTATTTCACTGTGCAATTTGATTCACTGATTTACAACACTGGTCATTAAAACTGTCATCAGTGCCTTCGGGGTGAAGAATTTGCTGTCACAGACAAACATCTCTGACCACTAATAACAATTCGCTGGGATCTTAATGAGCACATTGGCCTGCTGTTTGGGTGCCTCTTTACCTCTTGTTTTTCTTCCAGAAATAGCAGGTGAGGGAGATGAGCAGCACGGCCACAAAGGCCCCGCCTCCAACGCCGACCTTAAGCCACAGAGCGATGGCCTCACAAGGGGAGGAGCTCCGAGGAGGCAGAGACACTCCTTTGGTGCACAACTTGGGCTCGTTCCACACATACAGCGTTTCCTGTTGAGATTAGGGTTTTTTTTTATTAGTGATTAATGTGTTTTCTCAGGTTATAAATCAGTTTGTTCCATTAAAACTTTGTTAAACTGTAATTAAGCGGTCTGGTTTAAACGTTTAAATGTGTTTTATTTCTGTTTATTCCTGCAAAAAATCATGTCGTATGTAGTGAGGGCTCAAAAATGCTGGAAAAGATGAGGCAAATTAAAAATGTACTTTTGGGTCTTGTAACTTGAAAATCTTTCACAGTGTGAAGGTAAAACTTTGCATGGTTTTACAAAAATCATCTGATTCTGAGGCTGAAGTGTGAAAGTTACATACTTGTTAATGTTTATAATGAGATGTTTTGCTCTCGTCATAAAGAAGAAATGAATTTATTGAAGCTGTACGTTGAACAAATATGACAAATGAATTTATCATAGAATCAAAGCAGATACTGCCTCACCGTGTAGGGCAGGTGTGAGTTACCTGGACGCCTCCCTTGCATGCTCCCTCTATCCGGTGGTAGTCGTCCTCAGTGCAGCGTGGACAAGAGCTGGCACTCTCCCACAGGAAGTGAAACGTGCACCCATCACATGTTCCTGCTGGACAGGAGCTGCACAGACACACAGACCAGAGCTGCTAAGAGTAGTACATTTATTACCTATTAGTTATTGACTATTTTTGTAATAGTATACAAATAAATATCAAATCTATATATAAATACCACTTTAACTGACGTGCACCTACCTGGGCACGGAGAGCTCTCCTCGCTCAGACTTCTCCGGGTTACAGCGGACGGTGATGACTGAACTCCGACCCTGTTCACATGATGCTGTCACCTGTGTTGACCTGAAGGAACACAAACACACATTTGGGACTTGAACACAACAAAAATATTCAACTGTTGCTTCCATTTTTCTTTTTACCTGTAGAAGAAATTGATGTCGGGAACATCCTGTGAGTTTTCCGGGAAAAGATCTGGTTTGGCGTTCACACCATTGAGAACGGCGTCTACTGTCGCTCCTGAAAAAACAAAGATGAGAGACATCAGGGTAGTTTTTACCAGCTGATTATCACAAAACTGCACGAGGCTTTTCAACCAGCACCAACTGAAACCCATAAAAAAGTTCCAAAATGTAACACAACCCGCCAAAGGAAGAACCCACAAGAGCAACTCCACGTGGCCCATTCTGGACTATCTCATGAGCGCCGCCCTAGTGTTTAGAAGTCCTTACCGATAAAAGTGTCAGCAAGGCTGATGGACTGGGAGGAAATGGCCATTCTGAAGCCCCGCCCATCCGAGGGGATGATGGTCGACTGACAGATAAAGCTCTCCACTGAGTTCACGAACTGAGCCGCGTCGCTCTGGTCGTCTTTGTTGGACACGTCGGTGACGTTATCGGTGCAGACAGCAGCTCTCTTCCCCTGCAACCAGCGACAACATTAATCTGTCAGCGTGTAATATCTCTAACGTCAGCCTAAATTCACGTCTATTTTTCACCGCTTTGCATCATAACAACATGTGAACACGGGCAGTTTGCCAAGAGAACTAGAAGTGAAAATCTCTGATGAGACAGGAAGCCTTATTCTGTCAAATTCTGGTCAAATATACATAATATCCACCATTAAAAAGTAATACTAAGTATACAATGAATTTACACGATACAAGGAAACTCAGTTCTTATATCCCTTACACATAAAATATTCAATAAAACGTACTTGAAAATAAAAAGGAGAAAAGAACATTTAAATGATTTTTAAATACATTTCTAAAACCTTCACAGGCTGATCGCTAGAGGGTTTTAAGGCTGATATGAACAGAAAGCAGAATTACCCCATGACCACACAGGCTAATGTTGAACAGATGAAGGTATTTTGTGCCTTTAGAGGTGAAACTCGGCCCGATGGTCAGAGAGGCCACATCGCTTAGGGCGCTGAGGTCAAAGGTCAGGGTGCGGTTGTTCTCTGTGTGGGTGAAGGAGCAGTTGCTGTAGCACCGGGAGTGTTCCTGAAAGGAAAAGGAAAAGAATGATCTCTCTTAAAGGGATAAAAGTACTAAAATATACTGATCCACACTGAGGTGACATGACTGCAGGTCTTTCTACCTTGTTGCTGATACTTCCTGGTCCACATGCGACACACGCGTCCTGGCCGTAGGTTTGTCGCCCGGCCAGGTATGTGTTGGGGGGACACTCCTGGCATCGGTTGGTGTCTCTGTCAATGTAAAAACCAGCTGGGCAGGGAACGCAGGAGGAGCCAGCACGCTGGGAGTTCTGAGGTACCAGAGCGCAGGCGCGGCACGCCGACGCCACCCCATCAATCACGTTCGTCAAGTTGATGGAGTAGATCTTCACCGTGTCAGCAATAAAACGACGGACCTGTAGACATAAATATGCCACCACAATTCCTTGTTGGATATCTGGAGATATTTGAGACAGCCTCACCCTCGGCAGAGCCTTAATAACGTTGCTTTAACAGCTGATTCCATGAATAAAAATCACACGACTAAAAATCACTCACATCTAGAGCATGGTTAGTCCTCTGGAAGGCCCACGTGTACGTGACAGAGGCGTTTCTGGTCATGCTGTGAGAGTATGACTGTTTCCCCTTACTGCCCTCCCAGGACTCCACCACTGTGGTGCTCTTCCTGTTCACGTCCTGCAGGGGGCGTGCCAGTAAAACACAAAAACAAAGGGTTTGATAACTAAGCAGTAACACGCAGAACACGGCTATAAACCAGACCTCGGTGATGAGACGTGACCATTCTGACTCACTCAGTGAAGTTAGTCACCTAATTACCACCTTCTGCTGGAAATGACCACAAAGAGGCACGCACCATCATGAAGTAGAGCTCGCAGTCGGCCGAGCAGATGGTCTCGAACACAAAGGTTATCCGGCCAAACTCGCCGCCGGTCATCCCTGAAAGCGAGGCTGGGACCCTGCCACCAAACACAAACACAAGCTCGCATTTAGTAACACACAGATCCTGCTTGTCATCATTAGGACAGGCTTGTTTCTTTTCTGCACACACACACACTTACTTGAAGCCGGGGACATGCAGGCTGAGGATAAGATAGTCATTATCTGAACTTCCCGCTCCGCTGCGAATGTGATCTCCCGCCACCTCCCATCCTGTGGAACAACAGGCACGATGCACTCATGTTACACAGCATATAAGAGGTTATTTAAAACATTATCCACAATTAGCATAGCAGTAAAGGGTAAAAAGTGGGTGCAGGTGATTTCAGCCTGCACCTCAAGCTCAACACGAAGCCCATTTTCCTCCCAGACGTGTTCATTCTGACTCACTTTAAACTGGATTGGGAGCACTGTCAGCTCCAAATGTGCTCTTAGTAATTACATTCAAGGGGAGTGGCGAGTGCTGTAGTTTACAGTTTTATATTTTTTCATGTAAATTTTACTGTCATTAACTGTAGAATTTCTATTTGATATTTTCTGCTTTTACTTTTCTGACAAAGCGCTTTATAAAGTCTGCAGTTAAAGTTGTTACATAAACAAAGCATTGTTATAAATATATATACTAACATGTCAAGCATCCATGTGCTCACCGTTCATGTCGTCACATTTGGAGTTGCCCACGTTGAAACAGGAAGTCTTCATGTTGGAAGGCAGCACGTTCCACCATTTATACTCGTAACCCAACACCGGCTCGGTACCTGCAGGGCACTGTGCACACGCTGGCATGCACACACACACACACACACAGGCAAATATCACATAAAAGCTGTTTAGACACGACAATGACATTTACCTCCTGGGTACAAAATTGTGTTTGTACAATCGTTTCAAGGGTGGATTATCCAGCTGGGTCGATCTTAAACAAATTCATCTCATAATGACGGACTGAGCTGATCATTATAAAAGCAGATGGAGAGGCTTTTTAAACTGCTGGGAGGAAGTCCAGCCTTTGAATGGAGAATAATGAAGGAATTAAATGAAACATGGTTTCACTGGCAGGTGATTCATTTGCAAGGATCCAGGATCTAGCTTAAGTGTATAAGTTGTATGACAGTTGTAATTGTTTTATTAGTTATAGTATGTTTGCAGCAGTTTACAGCGTGTCACATCTGTTTACATGCATTTATTTACTGCTTTGAAAAAGGTTTTTATGTACTGCTTTAAACTATTTTTTCCTTTTTTACTTGTGTTTTTCTTTTAATTTGAGTACCGCTTCTTTGAATTCTATATGCATTATTATACTTATTATATTTATAACTTAGATGCTTTTTCTAAAGCACTTATAAGTATCGCTAACCAGCTCTCGTATTAAATGAGGAAGCGGAAAAGATAAAGATGTTTAGTTTGATGAAAACAGATTTAAACCTCCGATTATATCAACACCAGGTGAGGACAGGTGTGAGCAGGTTTACCGTTGGTGCCGTCAGAGTGCGTTCCAGGTGAGCAGGGCCGGCAGGTGGAGTCAATGCTGTTGTAGTAGCCGGGGTTGCAGGGAGGGCAGCGCTCTCTCTGGCCTGTTGCCGGCAGCTCCATGGCTCCCGTGATATTCTCCACGCAGATTTTTGGCTCCACCCAACGATACTGCACCTGCGTCTGTAACAAAGCAGGTTTAAAGCAGGAAATTCACTCTGCTCAAGCTCAAACAAACTCTTAAAAAAAGGTGATATTTCTTTACAGCCTTGTAACAAGTTTCACTTTTACACCATCTGGTCGGAGAGGCTGACTCTGAGTGTTCATGGGTTCTTTATCACACTGAATGACTTTACCTGCTTTTGATACAATGCTAAGTGAGCTAGGGAACACCTTTGATGATTAATTTTAATCACATCTGTCCTTTTGTGTGAAACGTTTACAGGTTTTCATATGTACAGTGTAAAAAATTTGAATGCTGTACATATCACGTGACAGGTAGTATCAGAAATATGTGAGAAAGTAAATAAAAATAATAAAAAAATAAATGAGATGAGACATGGGAAACAAAAAGTAAGTAAAACATTTAAAAGGTGAAATATGTTTAGGTACAGGAATACCAGCAGCACAAGAATATTAAAATGGAAGAATAAAGAAAGTTACTATTAAAACAGTTCAATAACAAACAACTATAAAATAAATACAAAAATGAAGAGGCACAGAGAAAGCCAACTTTTAAAAATATGTCTTTAAGAAGGATTTAAAAGATTAAAGTGAGCTCGCTGATCAACGCACAAAAGATTACAGCGCAAATGTAGTTCCTTCATTTATTGGTTTGGTGAACATATTAAATATGTTCACAGAACCAAGCCCTGTTCTCCAAAAGTCTACTTCCTGCTAAAAGGGAGTTTTTCCTTCCTACTGTCACCAATCGCTTGCTACAGAGGGTCATCTGACTGTTGGTGATTGATTCTATTTCACAAAGAGATTAAAATGTTCTTGTAAATTCAGTGGTGCGCTTTAACTTCTGAAAATGGATAATTATTGTACAAACATTAAACTGACAGCAGGAGTAACACACACACTTGTTTTTATATGTTAGTGAGGACATCTAATTGACAGCTGCTTAAATGATTGCCTAACCCTAACCCTTAGCCTAACCATAACCTGATTATAATGCTGACACTAAAACCACAATTTAAGTCCCCATAAGTACCGTTCCAATTTTTGGCCCCCACAAAGATATATAAACATGGTACACACACACACACGCACACACACACACACAGACACACATGCACACACACACTCAATCCGGTTTTTACTTGTTGACTTTGCATATGAGTGCGACAAAGGGCGTGTTTATAAATGCATGTCTGTCCTTGTGTATGTAAAAAGGTCATTGTGTGTGCATGTGTGTGAGAAATATGAAACATTCAAGCGCTGCTGACCTTCCCCTCACTGTCACAGGCTGTGTGGATCTGGAAGTAATCCTTCTCCGAGCACGGCGGCCTCACCTTACATTCAGCCCATCCCTCGTCTGTGAGAGGAGGCAAACACAGAGGCAGGATGAGCATCAGCAGAAAACAACGAGGTGCTACAACTAAATAAATTTACTATTATGAGGGAAGGTGTTTCCTAAGGTGAAGGACTTGGCTGTCTCCTCAGAGGAAATATGTAAGCTTATTATTACTGTAGGTTCACCATGTCAAACATGAGAGAGAACTTACACTGTTTACATTTTGACTGAAATAATGTAAACAGTGTTTGTTGTGGTGCTGTTGGGTGTACTGTACGTACGTGAGTAGTGGTGTTCGGGGCAGGGCATACAGGAGGACGCCCCCTTCCCAGAGTAAGTGTTGCTGGGGCAGGGCTGGCAGGACGAGGAGCCGGGGGTCGGGCTGAACCACCCGGGTCGGCACGGGAAACACTCGGATGTGTAGGCGACACCTGGACAAAAGTGTGGACACGCTTTAAGTATACACACACCTCCACAAAGCATCCGACCATGAGCTGGAGGTCCAGTTTTACCTTCTATTTGGATGTTCTTCAGCAGCACAGGCTTGACCATCTTCCCCCCCACCAGTATCCCAGTGGTTCTCCAGTACAAGATGTTGGTACCAGACTTCAGGCTCACCTGAAGCAGAGGTGCACACAGTGAGCCACACATCATGTGATACCTCAGCAGCTTGCACACACAGCATTAGACTCTAAACATTTGCTCACCGTGTGTGTGTCCCATTCTCCATTGTTGGTGACTTTTATCCATTTCTGATCATCAGTCTGAGCCATTTCCTGGCATTGTTCATTCTGGACCTAAGAATAAGTTAACGGTTATTATCCACACAAACAAGAGAGAGAAATTCTTATTTTATCTCATATTAAAAATGAGTGATTTGGACCAAATCTTTCAGAAAACAAGGGTATAGTTTATGAGCAACACAATTTACTCACGTTAAAAAACAACTTTAATGAAGCTGAGATAGAGGCCGAGCACACTACAGTAGTCTTCTACGGCCAATGAACAATCACTAATCATCTAATTGTCAATAAATCAAGAAAAAAACAGGCTACTCTTGGTTTTATTTACTATTTTAGTTACAAGTGCTTACATAGAACTCAAAGAAGATGTTGTTGTCAGGGTACTGGTAGGTGAAGGAGACAGAGCCTTGTTTTTCCAGATGTACGGCATAAACCAGGGACACCGTGCACTCGTCACGGTTGGACTCCAGATACACGCCCTGCGGCGTCCACGATGAGCTGCAACGAGAGCAAAACACAGCAGCATACTCCAAGTTGTTATATATTCAGTCATACTTAAATACCCATCTCCATGGTAATTGTAATGCTGTGTACCTTTTACAGGCCTGAATGTCCTCTCCATTTGGCCCGGTGTCGAGGAAGCTGGTCAAGCTGGTGAAGCCCGCAGGGATGGCGTCCCATTGGTCAAAACGAAGGCCGCTGCCCAAAGAATAGGAACCAGCCGCACACGGCGTGCACTGCTGCGTGGACATCTCCAAAAACTTCCCGGCCGGGCATGAGAAAGCTGAGGGAACAGAGAGGTTGTGTTGGCACGTACACACACACACACACACACACACCGTGGTGTTACTCACAGCAGTCAGTGCCTCTGGTCGGAGGAGGAAGGTCTGAACAGGAGCTCGAAGCCACAGGGATGGCGACCCTCCATCGAGATCCTGTGCTGTCACACTCTGTGTACTGGTAGTGGTAGTCTGACTGCATGGTAAACACACACAAACACACATGCAGATAAAACAATCAATAAGGTATCCATTCACGGTTCCCAGGAGATGAGGCTGTTTCACGTTGATGCTTCGCTGACTCAAGGTTCATATTTGTGGGTTTTAGTGAAACAGCTGCTTAGCTACTGTTAGATTTTTCCTCAGAGGGAATCCCAACAATGCTGGTGTTACTCTGAGTTTTCATCTAGCATCGTCATCAGGTCGCGGTTGTTCGTACCCGCCAAACCTCACGTTTTTCCTTTTTTCTCCGCCTGTGGCTTTCATCAGAGTCATCAAGAACTACACTGCAGCAACATTTTAAATACCACACGTGTGTGAGTAAATAATTTAAGTACTAATGGAGGACACAGTAAATCTGTGGATTGGTGGATAGGTTACACTGGACTGATAATGATTGGTGGCTTTAAATTTTTCCCATTAGCAGCGTTTGCCTAATGTTGCCTAACTTGCCGGTACAGGCTACTCACACACTACATACAACATAGCTTCCCCAAAAAGAGCTGACCCTGTGTAGCCTGACAGTAACAACACTGCTCTGCTGCTGATTCCACATTAAACAAAAGCTGGTCGTACAAAGGAGAGCATGGAGACTTTTACAGGGTAAAAAGATGGCTGACCTCGATGTCCACAGCAACCATCCGCCTGCCCTCTAATGGTCCATTAAGAGCGTACTAGCAGGTCATCTTATCAAAGGACTGCTGGCTGTGACCTCATGCCCATTAAGGGAACTAAATGTTCATCTACAAGTGATATAATTTTTATTTTAAAAGACACTCAAAAAATGGGCCTTTTCAGGGTTTCGGTACCCTGTTTAGATTTTTATTCTATTCTACACATCCTATTTAAAAAACATTCTATTTATATATTTGCTTTAACAATATTTAAAAAATAATTTAATCTTACAATGAGGCCCCAATCATGTAATAACAAAAAATGTCATGCATACTATTTATAATGTATCATAGCATATGGGGAACCTGAACTGATTTGTAGCCCCAGATAAAAACCTTTCTGGTGACAGTCCGTAGTTTTTTTTTTAAGTTGCACTGAATAAAACATTTAATATATGAAATGAGGATTATCTTTGGCATGCTCATTTGCATCTTTTATACCACCTATTAGTATTTCACAGCAGCTACTTTGATTTGAAATAGAAGGTAAACTCTGGTGTTACTAGTCACAGAAATTAAGCTTGATTAATTTAATTAGTAGTACGTATTTTCACCTGTTTTCCAGCCAGCTGTCCATGCATCAGCTGACTGATACACTTATTGACTGATGCTAGCTTATAGTTTTGAATTTCACACGTTATGGTGACCAATCCACAAATTAATCAGTGTGAAAATAATTATGGGTGGCGTCAGCATAACAAAACCCAAAGAAAAGCATTCTTTGTACTTTTAAAGCAACTTCCTCTGAGTCCAAAGCCTCGCTCTGGCAGATCTCCATTTCCTCCCCCAATCCTGCTGTTCAACTGAACAAACAAATCAGAGTGCCGACCAATATCTGAGTAGTAGCTAATTAAACTGAAACAATCGCAGCAATAAACCTGAGGTGCCAGAGCGATGGCTTTCAGATGTGAGATGTGTGTGCATAGTGCAGATAAGCCTGAGCTCTTTTAAATGACTAATCACCTCACCACAGCAACAAACATGGCCAATTATGCCGCACCCCCTCCGACAAACACACCAGCAGACGTTCAAACTGAAGCTTTGCTGTGCAAGCAGCAGCATCACCTGCGCTCAGATTCACCTTTCTGTGTTTCTGCACACAAAGAGGGCTAATGTGCTGACAGTGGGGGGAAAGGTGACACTGATAAAAAAAAAAGGACACGGGCTAATGCCTTTCGCTGGTCTCCTGTGTGACTCACGCCGGTTGTCATGGAGACTGATAGAAGGAAGCGAGTGGGGACAGGATAAAATTCAGTGCCTCTTTGCAGCCGAGGTTTGAAGATTTGATAGGATCCCGAGCTCTCTAAAAATTTATTTTTTTAACTCACTGCAGAAAAAAACATCTGGAAACTTCTGAAGCTGTATTAAGGTCATCTTTAGACAAACAGCATCCAGCTGTTATATTACTGCTTACTGTTTATGCTTTATAAGTCAGATTTCCAACCATTTTCATCTGACGTACCCAAAAAAAGCCCATTGAGGTGATGTAAAGACCCCCTCAGTAACACCACTAATTAGACTAATGTTAATTTTATACCTTTGTTCAGACATTTCGCACCTCTTTAAATGCCGTTGATACACGTTTTGTGTGACAGCTATCAAGCTCATCTGATCTAATAGTGATAACTGCTCCCAGCGGCTTAACGGCTCCTTGATGCACGGTGCAGTAGGTTTTATTGATTTTACAGACTGACAGCAGTGAACTGTAATTTAATTGTAATTATGCAGATCTTTTAAGTTATTGAGTTATATTTAGATGTGGATTTTATTTATTTTTTTTACTATTTGCTTCTATTATTTTTGCCAAGAGTTAGACGATAAGTTCACTAACCCTCTTATATTGTGCATTTCAATAGGAAACTACAGCAAGTGGCCATTAAACTTTAATTTGTGACCTCAAAAGTACATACCACGGTTGAATTGTTCTTCAATTTACATGCACACTGATCTGATTAATGATCGGTATAACCCACCTGTCTCAATCAGAAGGAAACTTTGATCTGACTTTGAGCCGATTGGCGTGTTTACATGACGCATTTTGAATCAGGTTACCTGTGTCCTTATAAACATGGATTGCCTGATGCCACAGATTTATAGCTGTTATTTGCTGTTTTAATTGTACTTTTATAGTTTATTCATTATAGATTTATAGTTTATTTATATTGTCTGACATTATATGGAGTTATACACCAAGTTGTAACTGTCACAGTGTTTGCTGTAACTAATAACTTAGTTATCTAGCTAACAGGATAATGTTAGCTATTATTAGCTAGGTAGAAAACTATAAAATAAAAGTCATAAAATCTGTCTTTTTCTATTATTTTCATGCACTTTATTAACTCTTTGATTTTTTCATTTTTGGTTGGGCAGGTGGTTCACAACTAGCAGCTTTCTGCTGGACAAGGTGAAGGCAGGACAAATTTAAAGAGAAGGATATTAAATAAGTAACTTTGATTTAACAAACTAAAAAAATTGTTGTTGTTTTTTTTTTTTACTGATATCAATGTCTTCATATACATGTTATACAGATTCTAATCTTCAATGATAAGGATACATATTTATCCTGATATAACGTATTTTTAAGATACTTTAAATGCTAACATTTTGCTCTGGTCTATTCCTGTTAAAAGAAAGTTCTTCCTTCCCCCTTTCACCACGTTCTTGCACACAGGGCTCATCATTCTAGCTTTAATATTGTACGATATTTATCACAAAATAAACCACCTTTAGTAGTCAATGTGCTTAGCATTACTAAAAACTAGCAAATGAGTCCATAAACTACGGATTTCTTTGCAACTTGACCTCAATTTTCAACCACTGGTGTTGCCCCCTAGTGATCATAAGAATAAAGCTTTTTTTTTTAATTTACAGAGTGTCAATCTTCAAATGAAAATCACCATCAAGAGGGCAAAAACCTTCTTCCTTACAGGTTTGCGAGAGCAAACCGTACCAGCAGCCTTTCTCTGCTCTCCTCCGCTCTCCGGCGAGTAATCCCGGTCGGGCTGGCCGGCATGAGGCTGCTCAGAAGGGGATGAGAGAAGGAGGCCAGCAGGGTGTTTATAGTCAACATGAACGGCATTTTAAGCCGATCAGCGACGTGAAGGACGAGGCGCGCATAGATCCAGACCCAAGATGAGCCGAGGCAATGTAAAGCTGCAAAACGACCTGCAGTCTTTACATTGTTTTTTATTCATTTTTGTTTTTTAATCCTTCTTTATGTTATTTTTTATTTTAATCTATTCTACAATTTTACACCTGTGTGCATGGCCATTTTTGACTTGTTGCCCTGATCATTTATTCTAGGATAAAGAGAGAGGAACACTGAGCGGGATCTGTGTTTTAAAAAGCAGCTGAAATAATAATAATAATAATAATAATAATAATAATAATGATGATGACAGCACAGGCGCTCACCTTATTACACGGCCGCAGGTCTCCGTCGCCTTTAACTGATGATGTATGAGCGGCGATGATGATGATGATGGTGGTGGTAGTGATGCTGAGTAAAAAGCTGCAGTGGGGGGACCGGGAGGCCCACGCTTGCTCCCTCATCCTCAGTCCGGGTCACAGAGCGCCAGGTGTCCGCTAGAGCCGCAAACACGAAGCAGGGCCGAACAAGAGGAGTCCCTGTCATTGATGCTCCCGCCTGCCTGTCTCACCCATCTTCCCCTCCTCCGCCCACAGCAGCGTCAACAGGCGGATAATGAAAATCGGTTCCGGTACAGGTTTTCAAATTAAAGCCTTGTTGTTCCGTCCTATGAACCTCAGTTTTATGACAACATAAACAACGTTGTTCTGGGGTTATTCTCCAGGGTTTTACAATGCGTGACTATCATTATTATTTTTGATTAAAAAAAAATGTATGGAGTTCACTGGTGTCCTTTCACTCGGCAAAAACTGTTTAAGATCTTAAAATAAAAATTTCTGCTTAAAAAGTTAATGAATAAAAGTTAGTGAAGAGAGTTTATCATCAGTCTGAATAATGAGATCTGCATCTCATGGAAGAAAGTTTATAATGTAAAATACAATAAATATAATGTATTAAATTTTCTAAACATTTAATTGGTTTGTAATTTTCTCTTTGCAACATTACAATCACTAGCTGTACCTAAAAATAAAGCACCGTGTAACAAAGACCCAACATTTTTAATTCTTTTCATCCTGCCTGTATTTATGGGTCATTCTACATAAACACACATTCCCAAAATTGATTTATTTTTCTAATGTTTACACGTAGACCATATTGTAACATAACCTGTTTACTTTAGTATTCAAAAAAATTGACAAATTAATGATTTGTAATCTCTTTTTGTACATCAACTCACAGACTGCATGGTGTTACCTCACTCGTTCTAAAATTTTAAAGGCTTTTGATAAATATTATTTCCTCTGTCTCTTCTGCACATGTAGTCAGACTTGCATAACAATACTCATAATGCAACAAACTAGAAGATTATGTTTTATTATTTTTTCAGTTTTAAGTGTGATTGCACTGTGTTGTTCATTTGTAAAGCCATTCATTTACTACACATCTTTTAAAATGAGTAGTGTCACAATCCTTTTGATGTTGACCCTCAAGTGTAACAGAATTCAACAAGTTTATTTGCTGTGACAATGAAAAAAAACAAAACACAAACCCAATCCACAGTAGCATCAGTAACACAATAAACCAACCAGGGATTGGTTGGAATCAATTTAGACACACAAACAAAGATTATCAATAATAATAGAAGAACTTTTGATAAAGTTTTTTTTTCTGTACATAAGTGGTGTTAGTAGTAACAGTTCTGTTGTGATTCATCAAGGGGACACAAGTGACAACTTCTATGAAAAGGTTTTTTCTAAAATGGCAGCTAAAGAGCATCAAGAAACATGTTATCAATCGTGTTTTTCTCACAAATTTATGTAATGTGACCTATTTGTTTTCTTTCTTCTTTCTTTTTCAGTTCCCCAACATTAAAGTGCGTCATACCAGTGACTTCGACTAAAAGCTCCATATGTAATTATGCTAAAAAATTATGCTAAAAAATAAAGAGACACTGGACTGGCCAACTCCAGGGTACCATTACTTTGTTTATATACTTTATAATATTTATTTTACATTTTGTTTTTTATGTGTTTGACAAATAAATATTGCAATAGTAAACCAAGGCACAACATTGTTTTTTTAGTGGTTCGTGGATTCATAGGTTAGTGTAAAATGACCTAATAAATGGAAATCATTCTTCTGTAAATAGTTACAAGAACTGGACTGAAAATGAGTGAAAAAGCAGCCAATGTCCAAAGAAAAACTTTAAAAGATGTTCAGAAATCCAGGTGAACTGCTGCTCAGGTCCACTTTAGGAATGGCAAGAAATTCTGGCTCATTCGAACCAGAATATGAAGAAATTATCATCAACCTGAGGTGACCATAGCCCATAGCATCAGTCACAAAATTAATTAATTTGGGGTGAGTGATGGTAAATAATAATTAACTAGCCTAAATTAGCCAAACTGGACTAAGTAAGTAAAAAGAAATAAATAAACAAACAATAACAACGACAAAGAGCCTAATCATAAAGGGGATAAAACATTCAACATATTCTTATCATAATTCAAACCCTTTTATGTAATTATACTAACAACCTGCTGGGGGCAGTAAGGTATCTTTGATGCGCCTAATCTGCCGACAATTCCAATGGAAGAAGAAGACGCATGTGACGTGGTGTGCAGAATCAAAACACTAAATTTGACAGCTCGACATTGTCCCTCACAAGGCTCGTAAAATTTAACGAAGATGTTCCTGGTAGGGTGAGATACGAACCGCGACATTCAGCCAACATTTTCAGAAACTGGAGCCGGTGTGTGGAGGAATGCCATCGCGGGGAAAAGCTTCTTTTGGCCGGTTTATCCGGGAGCGGTTGCAGTGCCTCTGCAGCTAGCTGATTAGCTTCCCGGCTCCATGGCGATCTACGGGCTGAACATTACCATATATAGACCGGGCACGGAGCTCCCTGGCCGGTGAAATGTAAACGGCCACGGGCTCAGGAGACTGAGAAAGCAAGCAAAGAGAAAACTCAGTCTGAAAGACCAAAACCACCATCTTCACCATGTCATCCGAGCAGATCATCGCCATCATCATGGATGACAAAACTTACGAGGTGAATAAAAAGAAGCTGATCGAGAAGAGCGACTACTTCCGAGCTCTGTACAGCTCGGGGATGAGGGAGTCCACGGAGGACTCGGTGCAGCTGCAGGGGCTCAGCGTCCTGGGTTTGGAGCTGGTCCTGGAGTTTATCAACACCTCCAAAGTCCAAGTAGTCAACGAGACTCTGGAGGACCTAATTGAGACCGCCTCCTTCCTGCAGGTCACCTCCATCCTTAAGCTCCTCACCTCGGAGATCCGGCTGGAGAACTGCGTGGAGCTGTACACCCTCTCCGAGGTGTACGGGACTCACGACCTGCGTACCGCTTGCCTCAAGTACATGACCTGCTACTACCACCCCATGCTAAGACGGCCTGAGTTCAGCAGCCTGGCCTCTGCTGTCAGGGACCAAGTCAAGGAGATGCGCATGAATGGCACTGCCACCCTGGTGGCCATCGGAGACTTCACCAGCCTGTCCTTGGACGTGCCGGATCAGGATGAGCCCTGGTCCATGCTAAGGTACGGAGAGGTGGAGCAGCGCTGGAAGCCCCTCGCCAACAACCTTCCTCCAGATATGATCAATGTCAGGGGGTATGGGTCAGCCATCCTTGATAACTACTTGTTCATAGTTGGCGGGTACAGGATGACAAGTCAGGAGATCTCTGCTGTGCACTGCTACAACCCCTGCAGGAACGAGTGGAACCAGGTGGCGCCGCTCAACCAGAAGAGGTAACACGAGTCTCCTCTTGGTCCTCATTGGTTGCATGCCATAACTTTTCACTTTCTCATTCTTCTCATGCAGGTCAAACTTCAAGCTGCTGGCCGTAAAGGGAAAGCTGTACGCTGTGGGAGGCCAGTGTCTGGGTACAGTGGAGTGTTACAGCCCTGAGCAGGACTGGTGGACCTGCGTCTCCTCAATGCCTGACCCGCTGGCTGAGTTCTCTGCCTGTGAGTGCCAGGGTATGATCTACGTCATGGGTGGATACACTGCCAGAGGTGTGTATACAGGAGCAACAGCAACACGCCACTAAGCACTAACACACCAACACAGTCTCCAACAGTTTGGAGAGTAAATGTGAATTTCTCCTGGACATGAACTTTGACCTGCACGGACTTGTGTCCATGCACACCAGATGAATAGATTACTTTTTTTTTTAAGGGGCAAAAAAAAAGTCCACATTTGGAGCTTGAAGGTGACATGAATCATTTCACACCAGAAACCTGCGCGGGTCCTACACAGGGGTGATTTATACACTCCAACTGTGGTATTTAAAATACATAGATTTTTGCTTCTCTGTCATATTTTAGATCATCAAATAAGTTTTAATAATAGACAAAGATAACCCAAGTAAATACAAACTACAGTTTTTAAAAGATAATTTCATTTGTTACGAGAAAAAAAGTTATCCTCACCTTACCTGCCTTGTGTGAAAAAGTAATTGCTCCCCTTGTTAACTCTTAAATTATTTGTGAATAACCAATTTTGTTTAGAAAACTGAGTTCAGTTTCACTTAGCCACACCCAGTCCAGAAAACAAACAGAGAAAACACTTCCCTGATGGCGGTATGGTATTTTCAGCCTCCAGTTAGTCGCAGCAGATTGCTGCACCTCACAGCAATTCTGTTGGAGAAGACTTCCTGTTAAAGGGAGTTCTTCCTTCCTGCTGTTGCCATGTGCTGCTAATAAGGGATCTTCTGTTTTATCTGTTTAGTGTCCAGTAACTGTAACGCTTATATCAAGGCAGTTTGTAGTGTAAAGACAGTAAACATTTTCCTGATGAGTTTCACTAAAAACATCAAGATGTCTGTTTTGTTAAGTGTAATCATGTATAAGGGGAAAAAAAGTAGGCCTAAAGTAGGGGAGGAGAGAGAAGAGGAACAAACAGAACACAGATACCCAGGACAGTGTCTTTTCCTTATACTTTGAGGTGGCTAAGTAAAAGTGAGTTAAACTGAAAATTACTTTGTGTGAATGCAGATTTACTTCTGTTGTATTGTTGCACTTACTCTCAGTTGGTTGTGGTGTTTGGCACGTTGTCCTTGTGTTTTGACAGCCTGAAGTAGATGTTTTATTTACATTAATGCTTTTTTGTAACACTGTCACACTGCTGTACAAGACAACCGCACAAACAGAAGTGTATCCATCCCTTTCTTTCTTTTCCGTTCCTCACTATAAAGGATTTGGGATTCTCCAAATCTGATCGCGTTTCCACACTGTAACTTCTTATGGTGATTTGTTAATAACAAAGTCTGAAACATCCAGCTTCAACCTCCTTTTTGACTCTAATGGGACAAAAGTTTACAAAACAAACATCATGTTGCTTTGCAGCCATAAACTCATCAGCAAAGTGTTTACTGAGCTCATACCAATAACAGTAGAAAACAGTTTTATCCAATCATTGGTTCATACTAAGAGGGAGCCAAGGACCTTTTTTTTATGTACTTCTGTACAATTTAACCTTCTGCCCCCTGCTGGCTGTTAGAGACGCAGGCTTTGCTGCATCCATCAAAAGTTTTTGGATCTTTCTTATTTACAGCTGTTTATATTCTCAGATTCAGTTCCTCAATAGCGGCAGTTTACTTCTCTCAAACAAAATTAGATCCGTTTTTAATTTTTATGGAATTTAAATTTTTTAATTCCATAGACTCGCTATGGAATCAAAACTCCAACATTTGCAATAAAATGAAACAAAAAAAATAACTCATTAAAATATTTATTTTTTAACTCATTCATTTTAATGTTTGTTTTAACCATATTACAATCTATTTATTACCACATATGTTTTTATTTTTTATGTCCTTAAACATATTTTTGTTTAATTTATATTTCTATATAATTTTGAAATATTTATTTTATATATTTATTTTATACTTCATTATAAATAAATAGTGAATGGGAGAATAAATAAATAGAGAAGCAAATTAAATCAGAATTATAAGCTTATGTCACATTTTAGTTAATGCCCAATGTGAATATTAAGTAAAGTAAAAAAAATAGTAAATACAATAAGCAAAAAGACAAAAATATAATTGAAGTGAGAAATTACAAAGTTAATAAACTTTTAAAGTAAAAGCGTTGACTGCTCATGCACCTTAAGGTAGCTACTATGCGCCTAGACTGATCTCTTTGAATTTAAAGAATTACACATTTTCCTATACTGAGTTTTTATTTATTTATTTAAGATTTTAGTAGTTTCGATCCTTCATATTCAGGTGCACTAAGCTGCTCCTGCTTCTTATAATCCTGTAAACTCTTAATTTTAATGTGTATTTATCCCTTTACCAGTTAGCAACATATCGTTTATAATCAGGACACCTTGTCCTGGATTATCTCTTATATAACCTTAATTTTAAAGGACTTCTGGGTGAACAGGATATTAAAGCGGTTATTGCTTCCATATTTGGATTTTTGTATAAATAAGATCAGCAACTTCAATAAATCTCCCAGGTTGAGGGAGATTTTATACAATTTAAAAACTATTGTTTATGTTATTATTGGTTTGTTTATAATGGAGCACCTTCTTATGTTTCCATTTGCTAATAATTCAGTCACAATAATTTTTATTTTTGCTTCCTAATATTAAATATGTAACGATTACTTTTGTAAAGTTTTCTTTTTTTTCTTCTTCCCGTTACACCGGTCAGAGAGGAACACAAACATCCTCCGATACTGTCCCATCTCTGACACCTGGACGACGTTCCGATCCTGCCCGGCTCACATCCGTAAGCAGCAGATGCTCTCTGTGGAGGACACCATCTACCTGGTGGGTGGTTATACCCACGAGCTGGACACGGGGCTGCGACGGCGACGTCCCAGCCAGACGGAGGATGTGCTGACGGTGCAGTCGTACAACATCACCACTGGGGAGTGGCTCCAGCTAAAGGAGAACACGTCCAAGTCGGGACTGAACCTGACGTGCACGCTGCACAACGACGGCATCTACATCATGAGCCGGGACGTCAGCCTGCCCACCAGCCTGGAGCACCGCGTTTTTCTCAAATACAACATTTTCTCTGACGCTTGGGAGGCCTTCAGGCGCTTCCCGGCTCTGGGACAGAACATGCTGCTCTGCTCACTTTACCTTCCTAACGTGCTGTGACCGGCAGAGCGGCAGGAAAGCTCGAGCACCATTAACAGACCGATTATTGTTGCACTCATTGGGAATCTGTGGCATCAGTGTGTGGTTGGCAGTTTGAACGCCTCGTGAC
The DNA here is from genome assembly GCA_015108515.1 of Hemichromis elongatus. Classification (NCBI taxonomy): domain Eukaryota; kingdom Metazoa; phylum Chordata; class Actinopteri; order Cichliformes; family Cichlidae; genus Hemichromis; species Hemichromis elongatus. Next base: position 78,119 of record VUQR01003639.1, read on the forward strand.
CGCCGTGCCTCAGATTGAAAAACTTGAAAAATGTGCACTACGTTAAACATACCGCTGTGGATGCAAATGGAAAAGCTATAATCACAAGTGTGGCCCAAAGTATCATTAGAGCTTGCGCCAGTTTGTGCCTCTCATGTGTTAAAGTCAGCAGTCACCATCAAATATTCACCAGGTGAAGTTTCTAAAACACAGAACCAGCTGGTGCTGCCTTGACAACCCTCAAAAAGTCTCTTCTGACCATCTAGATGAGCATATTTGTAGGATTGCAGATTTGAAAGGTGGAGGAACAGCATTCATATGGTTAAAAGAGTCTTTGTCTTAAATGACATCATTTAAGAGACTGCAAAGCAACAATCTCCAAAAAATCTCAGGAAGTTCTTCCCAAGGAGACAGCCTACAAGGGAAGTCAGCCAAATTTAAATTAGCTAAAGTTTAAATTTCAAAATAAAAGATTTGTTTTTGTTAGAGCCGAAGTCCCAAACTTTATGATCACACCTACTATTTCATTCTAACAGCGGTAGTTGGATCGTCTTTGTTTTTTTTAAAAGACGTAAATGTCCCATTTAGATGGTGACTGTAAACCCCAGAATACACTGGTCAGGCCCGCCGGAGAAGTGCTTGCACTTCTGCCAGACATGTCAGGCTCTTCATGTAAAATCACGCCAGTCTGTTGCATTGAGAACGTCATCGAGAAACTGATCTATTATTATTATTAGTTTATCTCCAACATTTTATCATGTCACACATATATATATTTCAGATGAGAAAATGTTTTCAATACAAACAGTGTGAATTATATCACGTACAGACCTTTAACAACTTAACCTCGTTGTGTGACGCAGCATGTAAAAAGCAAGCTGAAGTCCAAATGTCAAACTTCTAGTTTAACATTAAAAATATCTGTTTTTGTTTATTTTCTTTGAATTTCTAAACACTGAAAAGTCTGCAGCTTCACTGCGGGGATGAGTTTTCCCTCCCATAGACGAGAGGTTTGCTGGATGAGCATTTGGGATAAAAATTTTTGTTTTTTTGCAGTTAATCAGAGGCTCTTTGACAAGTGACAGTTTTCAGACCCAGAGATATATTTGCAGAAGTTAAAATTATTTTTTTTAAATATTAGAAGATTAGGATCGTTTTATTATTCGTCTAGTTTTTGCTCAGAGCCTGCATATTTTTCACATGCTGCGTCACTCTTTAACTTTTACAACGTGACTTTTCTGTCCACACTTTTCCATCAGTCATTAAAATTATTTAACAATAACACTAAGAAAATAAACTGAGAGAAAACATTAAATACAGCTTAATTAAAAATTAGAATAATAAAAAACATTACTAATTACTTTTAATTCTTTTTTTTTAGTTCAAAGTTTTTGTTTCTTTTTCTCCAGTTTTCATGTTTTAATTTCTAACTACATGGAGGATATTTAGCAGGTCCAAGCCTTAACAAAATTCAGAATAATCATTATAGTAAAAACCTTTTTTGGAAGCAGCTGACTCATTTACCCGAAGTCTCAGTAAGCACCGACCACAAACACTAAAACTACTGACGGTTTCTTTATATTTTTATTTTCTTTTGGTCGATATTGTAAATTCACAAAAAAAAAAAATCAGTTTTATTTATTTTCCTTTTTTCTAGTTTATTAAATTTAACTAAAATATTTCAGCCCCCAGAGTATTTAGGCGATTTGAAAAACCCCTCCACATTAGAAACGAGACATCACACTTTGAGTTAGGGCTCTGTGCACATCACCTGCCTGCTGCTGTTTTGTCTTAAGCAGACTTAAAAGACTAAAATCACATGCACATGTCCACTTTTACATCCACAACAATACAAAACATGAGAGGCACTGACGAGGGCTGCATAACGGCGTGCTTTCAAATCTAACGGCCACGTTATTCCTGATGTTTACACTCCAGTGGCATCAAAGTTTAACATAACACACCACAACACACTACAAACCTTAAAAAGAAAATCTCGACATGCAACGACATGCATTAATGCTCTGCACATGACAGGTAATCATAACGTGGCTTTGGTTTTACACTGCCAGTCGTACGAGGATCAGAAGTTCTTTCAGAGGGAGCTTCGTGTGTTGTATGAATACTCGCACAGTCTTACCATTCAGAGAGACACTAAGAACAGCTTAAAGCGCGATTCCATGAACTGAATAATGCACATGTGCCTTTGCAACCTCAGTGTATAGGAAAAAAAAAAGAAAAAAGCACAAGATGCAGGACTCTGTTACATTTCCAGCAACCGACCAAAATTGCTGTGTTTACTTTGTGATTTTTGCTGAAGCAGGTTTTGTTTTCATTTCTGCAGTGACTTGGAGGGATGGGTCCAGGTTTGAGAGGTGTCTGAAACTGCTGCAGTGGTTGTTTGACAGTTTGGACATTTAGGTCATGACCAATAAAGGTGAAGTTAAGGGGTCTGTTTCATTGTCGTCTCTTTGCTAAATGCTATCGTGCTATTGCTTCATAATCAACTTTTTTGGTCATATATATATACACATATATATATGTGTGTATATATATACACACATATATACAGGTCCTTCTCAAAAAATTAGCATATTGTGATAAAGTTCATTATTTTCTGCAATGTACTGATAAAGATGAGATGAGATGAGATATACTTTATTAATCCCGAAGGAAATTATGGTTACAGCAGGCAGCATGCTAGTTGGCGCATGCGCACTTACAAAGGAACCTTCCGACCAAACATACACAGACATCACATAGAGACACAGGTCAGGGAGGTAGGCTGATAGGAATAAACAGCGAAAATGCACAACATGAGGTGAGGGGAGGAGAAAAAGCTCCACCCAGACTGAGCTCCTATGGGAGAACAGTTTGAGAACAGAAAATAAACATTAGAGTTTCTATATATTTTAGATTCATTACACACAACTTAAGTAGTTCAAGCCTTAAATTGTTTTAATATTGATGATTTTGGCATACAGCTCATGAAAACCCAAAATTCCTGTCTCAAAAAATTAGCATATTACATCCGACCAATAAAAAAAAAGTGTTTTGAATACAAAAAAAGTCAACCTTCAAATAATTATGTTCAGTTATGCACTCAATACTTGGTCGGGAATCCTTTTGCAGAAATGACTGCTTCAATGCGGCGTGGCATGGAGGCAATCAGCCTGTGGCACTGCTGAGGTGTTATGGAGGCCCAGGATGCTTCGATAGCGGCCTTAAGCTCATCCAGAGTGTTGG
>VUQR01003640.1:6648-25528 GCA_015108515.1 Hemichromis elongatus
GAGGGGAGGGGGGCGGGGGGGGGGGGTGGGGGGGGGGGGGGGGGGGGGGGGAGGAAACACAACAGAGACAAACATAGGGAGAGAGGGATTAATCAACAAAGAAGACAGGTTAGAGAGAACAAAGCGACCGGAAAACACCGGGAATCAGGGGCCTAAATTGCGTCCTAATTCTAATGTTTATTTTATCTGAGGTGGCAGGTGTGTCGGATCCACAACTTTGCGGTGATACTCTGGCCCGTTCTCTGGCAGGCTGTGTGGCTCACCTAGAGATAAGTCTGTAATGAAGCCAGATGGGAATAACACAGACCACCAAAGGAAGCCTCCGGTCTCAGACGGTCCTGACTGTTACTTCCATTTCTCTTTCCTACCCTTTGTTTCACAACATATATTTGTTCCTCCATCCCTGTCCCGCTGGCTCTGTTTGTTTAGCGACTGCAGATGAAAGAAAATAAGTTGCGCCCATTCCCAGTAGGCAGTCGAACCCCAACCCCCCCCCAGACGCCCTGTGTTTGTATTATCACGCGGACCCGCTTCAAGTAGGGAAAATTTAAGCAGTGGAAGCACAATGTTGACTTTCAAAGCGAAAGAGTCACGTCTAACATCAGCTGGCATTTCATCATCCCAGGCTAATAGAAGCCATGTGGGATTGCGAGATGTCGTCCGTACATTTCGAGGAAGGCAAGGTTGAAGAGGAGAATCTAATTAGCAACGGTCTAATTCACCGCAGCGAATCAACCAAAGGTGTGGTTTTACTTTTACTGAGAACAAATGTTTGTCACCACTATGGCTCATCTTAGAAATATACAGGGCACATAATGCACTTTCTGAAGATTGAATTAATTCAAACAACTGATCTGACTTTATATTTGGTAAATCACTGCCCTTTTAACTGTATTGTGTGCAAATTATTATTTAACTGAGCCTGACTTGAGTAGTAACCCTTTTTTTCCTATCATAAAAGCTGCATGCCCCAGAATATTTTTCAGATAAAAGTGAGGTCACTGCATTACAGAAGAAGAAAAGTCGTGTTCTCAAACCACCTTTAACTCACTCTGGACTTTTTAGAGATGTGGGAAAAGGGAAACCTCAAGTTTACACATTTACAGCTGCCTGGAAGTTCTGCATGTGCTCAAAAATGTTAGTTTTTAGTTTCACTACTAACAGCTCTATGGGGACTGAGAAAACTGGATGCTGATGAAGACGAGTGAGTAAATCGCTCTGCTCTTTAGGATCCTTCAACACGGCTAAATGCTAAAACAGCTCCATCGGGGCATAGATGCGGGACCTCTGAGAGTGTCCTGTCGTGTCTGGCACCACAGGCAGCATATCTTGTTGGCAGGGTATGATTTGGGGCCTCTGGAGCTTGTTTCCACACATCCTGATGCTCAACCCACTCGGCGATGTGGCTGTTCTGCAACAATGCTTAGATGTGTGAATATCAGGACTAAAGATTTCCGGACATCACATCACATTGTCATGCAATAAGGACCTGCTGGCTGTGCATCACAGCAGGCTGAGAACTGAAGGTGACAGAGCGTCTGCAACAGAGGCCCCTACGCTCCGAGACTCTCTCCCACTGAGCGTGAGATCTGTGGACTTGGTGGTCTCTTTGAAAAAGCAGAAACTTTTCTTCGTGTACCAACCTGTTGGCTAATCTGATCTATTCTTTTGGACCGAAGTTTATCTGACTTTATTATCCTAAAAGAAGCAGTCATACTGGATGCATATATGCAAGTTTATGCATCCAGTGTATGCAGTGAATGGCTCAGTATCCCAGTAATCCATGGCAAAGAGAACTCAGCACTCACAAACATGCCATAGCAATATTTAACCAGTTTAAACTCCCTTGAATGCATTCAGAGATGGTGTGTGTGTGTAGCTGGTGTGTGAGCGTCTGTGGGTGTGTTTGTGTGCACATGCACACTTTATACCCACTCTTATAGTAGAAAAGACAGTTGCACCGAGACTGCTCAGTGTAGCAGGTGTAAGCACAGACGTGCTGACAGCACTGTGGGTTTGAAAGCTGGCTGCTACGATCGTGTGTGTGCGTGCGTGTGTGTGTATGTATTTGGATGTTTTTAGGGAGAATGGATTTTGCATTAGTGCCCTTGTTTCCTTTTTCTCCCCTCCTTCTCTCTCTCTCTCTCTCTCTCTCTCGTCCCTCTATCCCACACCCTCTCTCCTCCTATTATTCTCATTCTGCACTAGAGGGCCGTCAGTGAACCCTGAATGCATTATGCTGTCTGCTCCATTGTTTGTGCTGTTTCTCTGTGCCTGTGCCCCACTCTCTCCCAATATTTGTTTTCATTAATCACAATGGGTGCCTGCTGCGGGTGTCTTGATGGCTTTTTTGGTCGTCTTTTGTTCCGCAGCGCAGCTTTTGTCTTTAGGCATTGGCTTTCCCTGTTTTGTTTGTGCGCCTGTGTTTGTGTTGGCATCTGCGCGAACATTCATATATGCTGACATGTGAGCACTTAGACAAGGATAGAGGTGGGAAGGAACGGAACGTCACGCACATTTCCCTTTCCGCACACTCTGCAATGTATCCCTCCTCCTTTTATGTTTTCTTCTCATCTGGGCCAATTAATGCTTCTTCTTTTTTTTGCCTACTGGGCTTTCTGTTACAAAGCTTCAAAATGCACAAATTCTCTCATATTTCACTGATGCTTTCATGTGCATCTCACATCAGCAGTTGAAGGACAAATATGGTTTATTTTTATCATGTATATTTCCCATTAATGAGTGTATTCTGACTCTATAGGTCATGCTAACTTTGCTTTTTCCAATTTAACTGTAAAGGTTTTGGGAAACAAAAACAGCATGACAGTGTAAGCGGCTCATTTTAAGGTGGCTATAGTGTAAGCTTTCCAGAGCTTTCCAAAACAAACCCAAACTGTCTGATTTGCTTTCAAGTCTAACCTCAAGTATACACACAAATTAGCCATCTAGCATTGACACTTCAGGCTGATACTAACTGTACAAAATCCCGTTTCATGTGTATCTTTGTTTTGCCAGATCTCTACAACAGAGGTGAAGAGTGCAAAGTTAGTGAAATTCTACTGTTCCTAATATATCGTCAGCAAAAAGCCAATGGCCACACAAATCTACTGTACAAAAACACGTGGCCTGTGCTGCAGTACACGTTTTCTTTTTTCACGTTTCTCTCCTTTGCCTCCATTATTAACAACTTTGTCAGTTTCTTTGGTCCAGATGGGTGGTGTTGCCATAAGGTGGGTAAATAAATCATTTCTGGAGAAAAATTAAAACTTGCCTGTTGTTTTCTTCCCTCCCAACCGTCTGCTCTGATCGCTCGTTGCCTCTATTCCCGTTTTCCTTCCCTTTCACCTTTCTTTTCTTTTTTTTAAAACTGATTTTCATGACCTTCTTCTTGTCTGCCTTCCTCTGATGTGTGTTTCACCAAGGTTTTGCTTTTTTTTTTCATTCTGTGTTTCAGGGGTCCTTGTCTTACTGCATGCAGGTGCACACTTTTGCCCCCTCACCTGAAATCTATGGATTTGGCTACTGTTAAAACTTTCAGCTGCTCCACAGAATCAATTCCAATTAAATATCAAACACTGCTTCTATTTTTTCTCTAGTCTCTGGTTGCTTTGCAGTCTCATATCAGCATGTGGTCCAGAATTTTAACCCCAAAGCTCATCAAACTTTTATAATATTTTTATAATCTTTTTTTATATATATATATAAATATATTTACTCAATATGTGGAAGAACCATATACAGGCACAATAGCTTGGCACTTCCCACTCATGTTGGTCACCACCTTTGTCACACTGCTGGGTGATGGCATCCAACCATTTGTCCCAAGTCAGCTAATGTGGTTGTGTTGGTCAGTCTTGCATGAACAATGCATCTAGGCTGAGCCCACAAGCGCTCAGTGGGATTGAGGTCAGGACTGCAGGTATGCTGTTCCATCCTCTCCAAGTCATCATGGGGGATAGGGTTCAGTCCCACACCGTGGAGATATGGAATCTCCACTGGTTGCAGAATCTTATCTTGATATCTCTCACCCCCGAGATTGCCTACAATGATGACAAGTCTTGTTTTCCCAGTGAGGGAGACCTCACACCATCACACTGCCTCTAACAAAAGCTGTTATCCTATCAGTACAGCATTCAGCACAGTGTTCTTTGCATCTTCTTCACCCTTTGGACCTATAATTCAACCGCCATATGCAGAATTGCCATTAAGTTCCACAGTCACCAGAGGTGCTCTCTAGGATGAGCATGTGTAGTCAGCAATTCTGCAGCAACTGGGTGATGCTATGTGCTATGCTATGCTAAAATATGTAAGGAAGGTTTCCAGCATCTTGTTGAATCTATACAATAACATCTAATAACACTCCATGCAACATCCAAGTATAAGCAACATATCAACTGTTCAGCAAAAGTCACTAAATAAAGCTTTCAAGGACTTTAAGAAAAGTGGATTTGAAGAAGTGGCAGCCAGTGGTAGCTGTACACTTATCTCTTTTCTTTCACTTTTTCACCTGCATGTTGCATCATTTTGAACACCAACCTGCGACAGTGTGCCGGTCTGCATTTGTGTTCAAGTGTTTGTATCTGTCTGTATTTAAGTATGAGAGTGTGTACTTGAACCCAAATCCAGGGTGTCTCAAATGATGTGGCATCAGTGGACTAGGCAGCATAAAGACAGCTTTTTTTCTCCCCCTTTTTTTGGAGAGCTCACCCGAGGCAATTCTTGTGGATAATAATGTGTCTATCTGTGTGTATGCCTGCAAGTATGTCAGTTTCTATCAGCTAGAACGGGAGCTGATAAGAGCTCTTGGGATATCGCTGTCCTCACACACTTTTCCAACAAGGACCGTCCTTCCAAAAATGGAAATTGAACATTGAGGCCTTGACCTGCTTATATCATCAGTACAGTAACTGACTGTTCCTGTATCTGGTACACATACAGCAATTTTTTAAGTATGTTTTTGCAATTTGACTACTTGCAGGCACTTGCTTAATACTATTTATCTATCATTAACGCACGTTAAATGGAAAAGCACCTGCAGTCTCATGCCATTTTCCCCATATAAACTCGGTACAACGCCAACATGATCAAAATCAAGATATTTTTCAGAAGTTGTCCTCTGTCATGTATCGCACAACAGGAGATGGTATGCGTCACATGCATGCTGCCTGGTATCTGCAGGGGGTGGGACACATCAAGCATAATCACTCGTTTTGAATTCGCTGATAATTAACTGCACTATTTTCACATACGAGGTGCCGTAGGGCATCACATGGACATGGCATGTTAGTGACAGTTTAATGTCCTGACTGCATCAAACATTTGAATTCTGGCATGCAGTTTTAGGAGCTTCAAAAGAAGACAACTGGACTTTTTATTTAACTTAAAGAAGTCCAGCTGCCTTTTTCTAAGCTCCTCAGACTGCCATGGCCTGGATGACTGAGAGCATAAATTGACATACTTACATTTACCTCCTTTGGGTAATGTTTAAAAAAGACCAGAGCTGCAGTGCAAATTGGCTTGGTAAAAGTCACAGAGGCCATTCTAAGAGTTTACAGTCTGTTGTGTTCACGTGGAACGACCACTGCCTGTTCTGATATGCGTTATGCTCTTTTGCACGAGTCCTCATTTTGCTGGACTTCTACAATAAGGACTTAGAATTCAAATTTAAACTAACCCATAGAGCCACAATAACATCTAATTGGCATAAGTGGCTTTGCCCAAATTATGAAAACATAATCCCCAAATACACAAAGGTATGCAGACAGGATGAATACTTATGGCCATCTAATAAGACTGCAGATACCTCAAATTAATAATGTAACCTGTAGCAAGCATTGTGCCATTTAATTGGGCGATGTTACACACATAACCCTACAAGTCAAGCCACAGAAAAGGCCTAGCTCATCTGCACACACACCGTACACTGTTTAAAGTAGTGGACATTCGCAAGTCCCTCTGATCCCCCTGATTAAAGAAATCCATCCAAGCTTCTAAAAGAGAGCGAGATCATTCATTTGTGCATGTTATATTATGCCTCTGTGGATTGACCTTTGACACGGTGCTCTCCGTCTTCCTGTCTCTCTCTGTTGCTTTCTCCTGGCACATCCTTAATACTAAGCCTCAATCACTGGAGCTACAGAGAATTAATGAATTATAAATCCCCTAGGATACGTTAACTAGACCCACTTCACTTGTGAGGATTCAAATAACATCAATATACACTTTGTGCATTTGTAAATTCCTGTCAGTTATTGATGTAATGTCATTAGGCGAGCAATGTCGGCCATGGAAGAGCAATACGTGTCATACAGCAGTGTTGCCTGAACTTAAGATTGTTTCAAACATGCAAAATTTGTGGAATTTTGATCCCATTTGGTATCCATTGGTGGGGTTCAACAGCTAACCTGAACTGTACCTTTCAACTCTGTATGCCTTAAACATACTGGAACTACTTTGTTGTTAACTTGTTAAAAGTAGCATCTCCTCTCCGGCCACTAAAGGGCAGACGTTTGGAACAAGAAGAGACGTTCCCCGAACTGTCCCCACAAAGTTGGGAGCATGAAATGTCTCAGTGTCCTGAAGCATTAAGAGTTCCTTTCGCTGGAACTGAGGAACGGAGCCCAGCTCCTGAAAAACAACCCCGCAGCATAAACTCCACCAAACTTCACACTTGGCACAATGCAGTCAGACGTACCGTTCTCATGGCAACCCCAAACCCAAACTCATCTATCAGATTCCCACATGAAGAAGTGTGATTTGTCTCCAGAGAACATGTCTATACTGCTTTAGAGTCCAGTGGCGGTATGCGTCACGCTACTGCACCTGATTCTTTGCATTGCACTTGGTGATGTAATGCTTGGATGGAGCTGCTTGGCCATGAAAACCAATTCCATGAAGCTCTTTACTCACTGATCTTGAGCTAGCGATTGACTCTGCGGAAAGTTGGCAAGTACCACTGACTTGATTGATACACCTGTGGCCATGAAAGTGATTGGAACACCTGAATTCATTTACCTCTCTCTGGATTTGTCATTGTAAGCAACCTTAAAGTGGTAATGCAATCCATATAATGATAAAATGCCCTGCCTCATGTAGTAAGGGGGTTCATTCCAGTGCCAGAGGAAAGTAGGTGATACAGAATAAGATATTAACCGGTTCTCACAACAACAGAGATTTTTCACATTTTAAGCTAAACATAGAAATATATTGATTTGTTTAACATTTTTGTGTTAAAGACTTTTAAATGACACTTCTTTGCTGTGGGGTTGTCTGTCTTCTTCCCTCAATCCAAAGACGTGCATGTTGGTCATGGGTGTGAATGTAAGTATGATTGGTCTTCTGATTGGCTCTCTATGCCAGACCAGACTGGCAAATGGTCTAGGGCAGGGGTGTCCAACTCCAGGCTTCAAGGGCCGGTGTCCTGCAGGTTTTAGATGTGTCCTTGATCCAACACAACTGATTTAAATGGCTAAATGTCTTGAAGTTCTCCAGAGGCCTGGAAACGAACTTAATCATTTGATTCCGGTGTGTTGACCCAGGGTGCTATTTAAAACCTGCAGGACTCTGGCCCTTGAGGCCTGGAGTTGGACACCCCTGGTCTAGGGTGCACCCTACCTTTTGCCCAATCATAGCTGGAAGATGGTCACGGTCTGCCACCCTAAATTGGATATGTGGAAGAAAATGGGTTCTTGGCCTTCTAGTTTTTTCTTTTTCCTTAAAAGGTTCTTTCAATTGACAATATTTTGTTTGTTTTGTTCTAATTAAATAGAATATCATATAAAATAATTCTTAAACCCTTTTATTTAGAAGACCAAACATGGATACCCACACACCATTCAAGACATATCTATAAAAAGTGTCCGGGCATTTATCAAGAAAACACCATCAGGTAATGGCTATTCAAAGTCAGAATGCCTCTTGGGTTGCTAACACACAGTATACCGTATGCGTGTATGTAGGTATACCTTTAAAAACTCTTACAGGCAAAACTAATTTTACTCAAACACCTGCCTAAACTTGAGCAAACTTTTATTTTTTGCCTGGCAAAACTTTTTTTCTCCATCTGTTTCACAGATGGAGAAAAAGAACGAAACTTTTCTTCTGCTCACCAAAATTGTTTTATGTAGTAATTTACAAAACTCTTCTTTTCACCTGGCAAAAATCGTACATGTTTAAAAGATGAAAAGCTGTTGTTTTTTTTAAAACATTTTTAATGCAGATTTCTCCTGGAACGGCTGGATGGACAGAAAGAAATTTGACTGGATAGCTTTTTGGTGCAATATTGCTGCATTACATTAGTTTGGGCCTCGATAAAGGAAGCAAATACACTAAGTGAAGCACTTCTAAAGGGCCAATGGTCGAATTGTAAATTCTCAGTTAATTAGTCATGCCAGTACTGCTCATCCTGTGAAATCAATTAGAACTGAACTGACATGACTTTAATGGAATTTCAGTATAATTTAGTCTTGCAGACTTTAAATATATAGGGAGCTCAGAGTGTGTGAAACTTGGGTATTTGGCTTTATGTACACTGTGCAGCAGTACACCCACATCTCTCACAGAGACATCATCAAATTAAGCAACAGTATAAAGTATGTCTATGCCGTGCCCCTGCTAACACACGCTCTGTTTTTACTTTTTCTCTATTTTTCTCTTTTTCTTTATACTGAGACGTGATTACATTTCATTCTATTATTTTTCTACTGTACCAGCACCTGCAGGTTTGTATAAATTAATCAGAGTGGAAATGTTAAAAATGTGAAAACCCGAGATGGCAAAAAAAAAAAAGGGGAAAGAACAAAAGCGAGACAGTTTTAATGTTTGACTGGTGTGAAAATGCTCCGTAAATGCTTGGTGCAGTTTTAATCATGTCACCTTACACCTTCGTCTTTTGTTATAATCTAATTGCACATGACTGGAGAATTTGTGCCTTTAGCTGTTAGCGATGAACTAACTCCTAATATAACACATTTTCACTCCCAATTTGTCTCATGCTGATGTTTGGTCAAGAATCCCGTCTCATCATATTTTAACACTCAAGGACAACCAATGAATGTCAATTACGAACTCGAGAAAGAGCAAAACCCTACACAAGACCATGTTTGTATCCATACCTCGCTCCCTCTCTCTCTCTGGTGGAGCTGTGAGCTGGCGATTTCTTGCTAGTCTGCCATTGGCCACAGTTTCTCTTTTCTCCCCTGCTCATCTTTTCTCCGCCATTATGGTGGTGTAATCTGTGTTCAACGATTCCCGTTGCTTTGAGGCATTTCACAAATACTTCCTGTTTTCCTTGTTCCTTGAGCCCTCCAGCTGATCCGGCATCAACAAAGCAAAACACACCTGCGTGCACATTCATCACCCTCGCTGCTCTCCTATCCACTGACTGGGATGCAGTTGTACCTCCAAATCTCCTGCTCAAGATACCGTCAAGTACAGTCTCAGGGCTGATTGCAGATACTACAAAATCAAACTCACCTTGGACATTTTTAACTTCGCTGTGGTTCTGTTCCAGTTGTGAAAACCGCTTCCTGTGTCACGCATCTGTTTGCTGACTCACAATAATTTCCATTATACTGCTCTTTGAGCCCAACTTATGGTTAAACATTGCAGTGGTCCACAAAGATCCGTCTGTAAATCATGTGTATGAACATTTCATGCACATATGAGCGATTTATCAATATTTCTGTATCTGAATTTGTTCATATTTTTTACAAACAAATTAAGATATACCTATGGCCATTCATACAAACAAATGAAGGCCTAGCTGCTTAGGGAATGTTAACATTAGTCCTTAAAATGAATGCACAAATCCCTTTGGGGTTCCATTAGGAAGTGTATCCAGTGTAAAAATCTGCCAAATCAGACGTGCAGAGCTACCCGCTGTGGCATTCCTGTGGGAATAAGGGAAGCAGCTCAAAGTGACTTCTTCTTCAAATTAAATATTACCACTACTACTAACAACAATAATAATAATATTTTCCTTTTGTTCATTCTTAATAGATTTTCAAAACACTATAAGGCTTTAACACTTTTAATCTAAACACATGCAGTATAGTTGATAGTATGTTGTTGGATTAGGACTATCATACCTTTCATCTTTTATTTTCCTGTATTAGTGAGTTTGTCTCAGGCTTACAGATCATGGGCTCCTTGTCCCCCGTCTTTGTTATTACAATTTGGAAAAAAAGTTTGACTTAATTATCAGCAGTTATCGTTTGCTGAATAGCTGTTGGAATACTGACAGCTCTCACTGGATTCATGAAGAAACATAAAACTGGAAGATTCTCAGACAAGTCCAGAAACAACTGCACTGTAGTCCCATTGATCGGTTGTGCTGTGTTCTCATAATGAGGATCAGGACAGGAAGACTGGATCGGGATCTAGGGATTATAACAAATGCAGATGTTTAAATCGCTGCTCAATCTGCAGCAAAAACATAAAAAATTTAACTGCACATAGCGTGACTGGATGGGAGTGCTCCAAAATGCGACTTAGAAGTTTTTAGGATGTTTTTCAGTATTAAAGTAAAGCCAGTGATGAACTCACTAGGGCTCAACTGAAATAAGAGCTGTAGTTTAATTAGCAAACTTCACTTTCAAAAAGTCAACAACTCCTGAAGACTGATGTGTAGCACAGATCAGCTCTTTCACAGTGATTTTTTATTTACTCCTAAAGAAAATTATCACAAAGGCAAATATTCCATTTTGCTCTAATCCTATTTAGCAGAATTAGATGAATATAAATAATAAATCGCCTAATAAATTATGGTGTGATTTAGCTCCAGCTGTGGTGTACACTTTAATGACTGAACAATTATGTAGAGTTTGAAATATATTTTAATGTAGAACTTTGTAGAGCATTTGTACTTTTACTTCAGTAAAGGTTTATTTTTACAGGGCCGGAGATCAGAGTGATGGATCTACAACACATGGATTAACACCAGATTAACTTTAGTTATATAACTAAAGTTAATCTGGTGGTTAGCTGAACAGAGATAACCACAAAGCACGGTACAGCTAGCACACCTAGCACACAGTAACTAGAAAGATGATACTTTAGATTTACACAAAACGATAGCAACAACCTGAACTGCTTTATCAGACACGTGTTCAGATCCTGTCGACTCCACAGACTTCCTGTTCAGACAGCCTGTAATATCATCTCCACGAACCATTATAGTTTTGCCCAAACTCCACGGTGAGTGGAGCACTGCGGGCCAGATGTGCCCAGCTGTGTTTCGCTGACCGACCCTGGCAGCAAGATAAGTACGTTTCACATTTTGGAAAATTAAATTTACTCAACTGACTATAAAACTACTTTTCCTTTTTCTTAGGAATGATGTGGAGTGTTTGCTATGATGATTTCTTTTTATCATAACAAGTATTATTGTATAAGTGTAGTGCAGATGCTTCAGAACTTGTCTGAGAAGCTTCTGGTTTTAAAGGTTTCTTCAGCAGTAAAAATAATCCAGTGACAGTTGTCAGTGTTTCCACTGCTTCACGGCAAACAATAACTGATGATAATTAATTAGTTAAACTTAATTGTAAACAATGGTTTAAAACAGCACATGTTGCTGAGACTGTGTAACTCAGTTTAACAAAGTAATCTGAACGGTCCATTAAAGTAACCAATCACACAGGGACCCCCTCTTCCTTCCTACAAGTTAGCTGATGAGAGCGAGCCCAGTGCAAAGAGCAAAGCCGACAGTCCCACGTGTGGGATGGCTTCGTTGTACGTGTAGGTGCTGAGTTCTATCCATCCGGATTTTTTTTAATTTACGCCAGGATTTTAATTGCGCCTGTGAACTGAAATTATTTTTGATTAGATTGTGCAACTTGTGATGGATATTTCTCTTGGATTCTCGCTTTATTTATTTATTCAACCACTGTCACTCTGGTGGAGACGCTGTGTATTTTCTGGCTTCCTCATTGGACCCAGTTGTTTCAGTTTCACAACAGTCTTAAAAGTGCAGGCTTCTCTCTTGCTACATTGTTGCCACTTTCTCCCTTTATTCTGAGGCTAGAGTGTCTACTTATATGGAAATGAGGCCAGGGCAGTATTTATTTACATCAGCCTGTTGGTTGTTACGAAAGCAGTTTTACCCCGGTTCTTTTTAATCGTTGGATCTCCAGAGATGACGCCGGGACTCAGTAGATCACTTTTACCAAAACCATTTATTTACCAAACCATTAACTACAAAAATACTAGACTTCCAGAAGGGAGATCGACATGACCCGGCTATCGCTGTGAATCTCAACTTTCCTTTGTCTTCCAAAGAGTTTTAAAGAAGCGACCCCCCATCGTAAAACCCACGTGGGGTGTTGTAAACCCCAAAACCTCGTGTATGCCTGTGTGTGTGCATGCACGTGAGTGCCTGCATGCACGTGCCTGTGTGTCTGTGTAAGTGCGTGCACGTGGATGAGAATATGTGTGGATGCGCTAGCCTGTGCTAGCTTGTGCTTATCTGTGTTTGCCTGTGCGTGTCCCTCTGCCTACGTGACTTCCTGCCAGTCATAAACGTGTCCATCTCCCAGACCATAATTCTCAGATTACAAACAAAGTTACAAACAGAGTCACCAACAGATCACCAACACTGTGACCCCCACTCAAATACTCCTTGGGGAATTTCCACTGAGCTGCGTGTGCCTTTGTGTCACTTACAGAGCCCAGCATGGGGGAGGGGTCGGGCCTAAGTTTATGACACCTTTATTTTCACAGGGCGATGTCAGCATGTCTCCACATTATTTTACCTTTTATTTAACACATTAATAAGTCCCCAAAAAAACTAGAAATATTCATCATGGTTCAGAATGATTCTGATTTCCTAATGATGTTCCACAATTTTGTTGGACATGTACAATGACAATAAAGAGCTATTCTGAGCTTTTCTATTCTATGCTATTACTAACATATTCACCCAGGTGAGAACAAAATCGTGTGCACATTTCATAAATCTGGTAATTTTGAATACGCACTTACTTTGTGCTCCAGGTAACAACATATCCAAGCAGATAATAATAATTGAAGGCCCATGTCAGGAAGCAGTGGGGGTATGGCCCATTTCAGAGTTTTATAACACACCAGGTTTCCTGTCACTGTTTGGTCAGGTTTAGACACAGATTTACACGGTTAGAAGGGGACAGTACAAAGGTACAGCAAAAAAAAAAATCAAGAAAAACTATAAAATAGAATAAGATAAAATACAATGACATACAATATAAAATAAAATAAGATACTATGTTGCATCAGAAAATTACACTTAGTAGTATTGCACAAAAGAGGGGCTAGTCGAAGGCTACCATGGTGTATTGGATATGTGTGTGTGTCTGTCTGCGCATGTGTGGTCATCTGCAAAGTCTTTGTTGTGGAGTCTGACAGCAGTTGGAAGGAAAGACCAGCAAAATCTCTCCGTCCCACATCGTGGGTGCTGCAGCCTGCCACTAAGGGAGCTGCTCAGGGCTGTCAGAGCCTCCTACATGGGGTGGGTGTTGTTGTCCAACAGGGATGACAGCTTAGCCACCATTCTCCTGTCACTCACCACCTCCACTGGATCCAGAAGGCATCCTAGAACAGAGCTGGCCCTCCAGATCAGCCTGTTCAGTCTCTTCCTGTCTCTAGCAGAGATGCTGCCCCCTAGCAGACCACACCATAAAAGATATTTGAGGCCACCACAGAGTCATAGAAGGTCTTCAGGAATGGGCCCTTTAATCCAAAAGGCCTAAACCTAATACACTTGGTATTAGCGTAATAAAACGTGGTCATGTGGTTGTGAGTGTAAACTAAATATTTATATATATTTATATCTTTTGTTTGCAAGTTTTTTCCATGCTTTACCTCTACTAAACTCACTGCCTTCTGAATTTCTCTTGGCTTCAACACTGTTCATATATTTCTATTTAGTTTAAAAACCTTCGCTGTATGTGTGCATTGAAATTGCCTCTAAAAATTTCATTTTGCTTGCTCTCTCCCTTGCTCACTGTCTCTCTTAGTCTCTCACTCCTCCCCTCTGATGCAGAAATCCATAGCGTTGGAAATGAAGCTGTGAGGATCGATGTTGCAGGCAGGGTAATGCCGGAGTGCTGCCACCAGTGTATTGCTACAATGATCTAGTGGTTAAAAACACATTCGCAAACAGAGAGGGGAAGATAGATCTGAGCCAGCAGCACGCCCACATTGCTCTCGCTGGAGACATCATCAAATTAAACAACAACTATGATGTGTTTCTGCTCTGTGCCCCCGTTACCACACGACCACGTTTTCTCCAACACACACTCCTCTTTTTCTCTCTTGCTATTGACAAGAACCTCCACTGGGGTAGATTTATAATGGAATGCATGACATGATTTGTTTCGAGTTTAGGATGAAGGCCAATTAGTTTAACAAGTATGAGACAAATCTTGTTTGACAAAAGTTGATGTCAGGGGCATGTGAAATATCTCCACTGGGAGATATTTTGTTAGCTGGAGGCAGACTCTGTTGAGACAGACGAATACACCCCGACACACTCGCAAAGCAAAAATATTGCTCATGGGGTCTGCACTCTTTGAAATTCACACCCAGGAAAGTATCTTTGAATCATATTCATGGGCAGAAACATACAAATATTTTGCAGTCTGGTTACTCTGCTTCTGTAATTGACATTTTTTTCACTTTTTGAGCATCGTTAGCGCGTCTAAAAAGGAAGTGACGTCTTGCACGGACTCCAAAATAAAATAAAAAAATTCAAAACCGAATTCATGCAATATCTTTGTGACTTTGTCTAATTGTCATTCCGTGACTCCTTCCTTCGAGGCGACCTTTTAGTTTTACCTCTTCTTATTTCTCATGGGATTAGCGTCAATCCGCCTCTGTCTCCGTGTTGCCACAGCAGCGCTCTGGATTACGGCACCTCCTCATCCCTAAAGCAAACAGTCAACAGGGGCACAGATGCTCGCGCACAAACACACATCTATCAAAGCGGGCAACCTTCAATGGGGAAAACAGCAGATGAAGGCGAATGTATGCGAGCAGTTAATTATGGCTCTGCGTCACGTGTTCAGGGTTTTCCTTCCATTTGTCGGAAACATAGATACGAACTGTTGAATGATATATTTCAGGAAAGGCTTTCCAATGATTAAAATCAGCTGATTCAGAGGTCAGAGGTCAGTTTTACTGTGACTTCTGTGGAAAATACATATTTTGGGTCATATCTCAAAAATCCATATTCCTACCACACCTGTGTCTAACAGGATAAAAAGATAAAGCGATGACATTTTACATTCAAAACGTTAAAGGTCACAAGTCTGGACAGACATGGATTTAAAGTTTAACTTCACCGGCTGGCGGAGGAACACAACTGCAGGAACTCTCACTTGCATATATTGTTCTTTAATTCGTGGTTGTATGTTTTACTGTGCATGTGTTAACTGCATTTTTGTTTGTACACTGGTGAACAATATAACCGGAAAGGTTTGGGCGGGAAGAGTCAAGCCAGGGTGAAAAGGGCCAAGATGTTGCCCTTATCTGTCTCCTGCCAGAAAGATTAGATCTTTCATCCCTGCTTAGATGAGCTCTGATCAAAAGCAAACAGTTCACACACACACACACACACACAGATTCACAGCCACAGTTTCCCCTTTGTCAGCTGCGCTGACAAGATGTGATTATAGACCCCAATCATATAACCAGCACAAGGAAAAACAAAGTTGTGCGCGTGTGTGTATGTGTGTGCGTGTTTTAAAACCCTTATTGTCTTCACTGCAGTTGTTTGTGAAGTTAAACAGCAGGTTCGGCAGCAGGGGCTGAGACCTTATCACACCGAGCATCCCGAGTGTCTGCTAGCATACTGGGCATTATGAACACAAGACTTTGACTTCAGCCATGGTCTGATCCTTGTCTCAAATCCACTGAGCAGCAGAGTCAACAGGCGATGGGAGCAATGATAGCCAGCTATAGGGAGAGTCAACAGGCGGCTCGGCTCTGGATAAAAGCCTTGTTTGTTTGGTGAGCCTGATCCCCCCTCTATTCATCTGGTCTTGGCCTTTCTTCTACACCATTCTGGACCCTCGCGTGAACACGACAGATTACTTCTGATCTCAAGTATTTCAGGTCAACATCATCTCGGCGCTGGAGTATAAAACCAACATTCTCATCTCTGCACTCCACCTTAATCACATTTCCTCTCGGCCCCTCTCTCGCTGCCACTCCGCCTCGTTCTGTGATTTTCATCCTCTACCTCACGCTGACCCCACTGATTAACATTTTTGACGCAAATGCGCGTTGTTCCAACACACGGAGTGGCGAGTGCTTGAGATGTAATTAGAATTAAGGATATTGATCACGCAGGGCCAGACAGTGGCAGTATAAATAATAGCTAGCATGAATAAGAGAAAGCGATAGGTGAGCTCTTAATGATTTATGTACAGACTCCAATGGTCCACGGCATAAATCACCAACAGCCATGTTCTTATTGAGTTATGAAGCCCCAGAGTTGCAGCAGAATAATGGCCAGCTCCATGTCTTGTGTGTGTCTACTCAATCCATGAGATACCAGCCATGGACTAATAAATAAACACAGTGTGCTGAATTGCTTCGTGGTACAGTGTTCATCAGGGTTTATGTCACTACAGAATAAACATACGGGCTTCTCCCGGGACTGGAAGTTAAAATTAGAACATTTTCCAAACAATGTTAAGACCTTTCATGCCGACAAATCCATGATGGCTGCAGGATGAATAAAAACCTAAACAGTGGCAGAATATTACTAACAGTGTGCGTGTGTGTAAATCATGCATGCAAACGTTTCACACAGAAATCAGGAATTCGTTTTAAATGTACAAATTTAGAAGTCTCTTTAACCACGAATACAAAGAAAAATTGAATTAGCTGTCTTAGGAAATGTAAACACTTTAGTCTTTTAAATGAAAACTGCTACTACTACTACTTCTAACAATAATAATAGTAATCATTATTAATGGGTTTGCGTTTTAGACTTTATTTATAGTTTTAGTTTAACCTTGCACATTTGTTATTTCCTCTTATATTAAATTACCATTCATTAAAAATGGCCTGTATCACTGCTGGATGTCATTTCCTTTGGTACTTACAGCCTATTGATTGGCTCTTATACACAGATGCTGGTTAGGCTTTTTTTTTCTGGGAGTATTTTTCATCACAGTGAGTCTTTTAGTCTATAAGTCTTTTTTTCAGATCAACACTGATGTCCAAACATATTTATTCTGAAGCCATTGCCTGTCTGCCTGGAAACACTTGGCAAAGTTAGGCTTTATACCAGCTTCCTCTTTGGACACAGTAGTTTAAGTTTCTTCAGATTTGGACCTTCTCTTTCTTTATGTTTTAGAGGTGCAGGTTTCTCTCTGGCAATATCGTCACCACTTTCTAAGCTTCAACTGGAGGTAAATTTATTTCCTTATATATAAATGGGGGCAGGTCAGTATGCAAATTATATGCAGAGTACAAAGTTCAGAATGATTCTGATTCTACTGATTGTACAAAATAAGCTGGTGCACATGTTTCTTAAATTCAGCAGTTTTGTGTATATGCTGGTTTTTGCTTCACTTTCATGTGCATATTACTTTATACTCTATCAGTGAAACTACTGTGCATATAGTTCTCAGCTCTAACTGGAACTTATATCACATAATCACATAATGTATCGCATAATGTGAGACCTGTGGATACAGCAGGTCACAACCCCAATTAATTATTTTATATGGGTTAAAAATGAACAAAATATAAAAGAAATCATTATTTTAACAGAACAAGCTGAAGGTTTTTACTTTCTTTCTCTATTCTCATATGAACTAGAACCAGCTGGTTTGAATAAACATTTTCCCGGCCGGAAATCAGAAAGTGACCCTGATGACTGCTTTCTTTTCTGCCAGAAAGACACAACAGTCAATTAAATCTGGTCAAACAGAGGCTGCCCTTATCAGAAAGCCTACAGCATGTGTGGTTTGTTACACAGCTGAGTCACTTGACCCACATTTACAGTTTTCTGACATGCACCCTCTTGTGGTAATGCAAATCATGACTCTCTCTGAAGGTGGAAGGAGTGTGACATTTAACGGTACAATGCAACCTTTTAGGGAGGAAAATGGAGAGAAGGGTTGCGTGTGCCAAGAGTCAGGTTATAACATTAGAGGCTGCTGTGTTTGGATGCTTTCTGGCGGTAGTCAGTGTTTCCTGGCCGCAGTCACTGACACTTGGTTGGCACTGATCTTCCCCTGACCTTACCCGAGTACCATTAGTTCCCTAAATGAAAACCTTTGTTTTGCCATACAAAGAGATTAGTATTTAGACAGTCTGATATACCTGTGGACACATTTGCATGAATGAATTAATGATGGCTTTTTATTGTCATATATGTTTATCATTGTTGCTGCAAATTCTGTGAATTTAGCAATATAACATAATACGAGTGTATGTGTGTGTGTGGGTAGGTGTGTGTGTGTGTGTGAAAGGTCCAGAGCTTCAAGTTTACATTTATACTTACAGAAATTTGGTTGTCGTTTGTAGTAGAAGTGAATAACAAACAAGAACACAACACATAAGTGCAAAGCAAAATAATTCAGGGAAAAAGAGATGCATCAATGTCATGCACCAGCTCAGGCTTTGTAATGCTAACACTAAACTGAAGCTAAACTTTGTACACAGGATTAGATGGGAGCATCTAAACACACAGTTCTGGACAATGCCACCACTGAAGCAGTGGTGAGAGCCAGGACAGCCATGAAAACGTTCCTGCCACAGGGTTAACAGAGAAAAACAATGCTTTTTTTTGTATGTGTCTAGACCCAACCTGAGCAGCAAACTGGTGTGTAGCAAAGCAAAGCCAGTGAAGCCAACATTAAATTGTTTAAAAAACAAAATGTTGTTGGGC
>VUQR01003641.1:5647-16738 GCA_015108515.1 Hemichromis elongatus
GCTCCTTTTCATTTAAAAAAAAAAAAAAAAAAGCATTTTTCCTTTCTGAGAAGAAAGGGTTGGTCTTACAGCCCTTTTTTCTCCCTCTGTACTATTTTTCCTCTCTCATTGCTAACAATGAGAAGGGGAAAAAAGAGAGAGAAAGAAGTCCGGCAGGGGCGAACAGATGGTTGTATCAGAGTGGCACCTGGCCTCGTGTTTAATTTCAGGTGAGAGAGTCCGTCTCTAAGTGTGAGGTGGAAGAAGAGTGTCAAAAGCACATTCATCTGAAAGCGAGGAAAGAAAGCGAGAGAATGGAGGAGGGGGGGGGAGTAAAATAAATAAATAAATAAATAAACCCAGCAGACTCACTCTGAGTGTGAAAATGGAGGTTTGAGAGAGAAGATTTGCTTCCTGAGCTGCGCTCATTCTGTCCTGTTTGGACATCTTGTGCTCTTGTCCCCTCTGTTCTTATCGCTTTATCTCTGCACTGTCTCAAGCCATTTGTCTGGCCTGGTCAGCTGTTGTGAGGCGCTCTGAGATAATAATGCCACATTAATCATAGCCATTTTGCAAAGCAGCCTCCAAAACTAAACTAGGTTGTCAATAACGTCAAATAAGGTCATTCAAATTGAAATTAACTGAAATAATGAAAATAATTGAAAATGAATCGGCACCATGTTCACGTTGCATTAATTTTTCTAATGTAATTTTTTTTTGGCAAAAACAGCAAAAACTCAGGTTTTTTAGGCCTCAGTCATAGTAAACTGAATGTGTTTGCCACAAAAATAATGTCAACGTCACATGATTAGTCGGGAAAATAATCAATAGATTAAAAGAAAAGTCATTTTGACAAATATGGGCATGTATTTGTCTTCTAGTCAAGAGGAATATAAAGATCAATACTGCTCTCATTTCTGTCCAGCAAATTTTAACCTGCAGGTTGCAGCAGGCTAACTTAGCTAGCATAAAGCCTACAATAAAAAAGTCCACCCACTGATTTCTGAAGTCTTTTTTTTTTGTCGCTGAGGAATCAGTTGGCATCACACAGGACTACAGACCAGTCAGTTACCCCTGAAAACCACTGGTTGCTTCCCCGCACTCATTAAGTTGTTCAGCCAACTCAATGATACAGCCACCAGTGGCAAGGGAAAATGTATTTTCTCTGAGTCTTTGCTGGAGGTCCCTACCAGTCATAAGGTGAAACTGGCAATGCTGCACCAAAAAATTTTTTTGTGATTGCTTTGGTTGGTTGTAGATTGCTACAGTTTCTTGTTCTTTGCATGGAAGATGCCCAGTTGTCTGCAAACACTCTTCAACTACTCACCAAGTAGTTGTCAAACTATGAGAAGTTTGGCCAAAACAGAAAATGTAGACTGTTTGCCTTCAAATAACCCCCACCCCCTAGTATGTGGTGAGTGTTTGCATATAAGTTGACATTTTCCATGAAAACTACAATCAAAAGTGGCAATCTGCTAGCAACAAAAGCAATCTCAAGGAGGGTTTTGCTGCTCCTGCAACTAGTTTTACCAAGCGACAGCAAGCAATGTCTTGTAAGCACTTGCCACCCCATCAACCATTGGTGGTTTTATCACATCCAATATGGCAGATAACTGTTTAGCAGTGTGGGCATGACGTCTCGTGCAAAACTTCTATGGGACCGAAAGTCATTTTGCAACCACAGATCTCACTTTCTATGGTAGTAACATAGAATACAAGATTAAGGAAATTCTTCATTGGCTTCATTTTTCCAAAGTGGAAGCTTGCATGTGTTCTCCCCCTACATGTTTTGTCCAGGAAGTACAAACACATTTGGAGCAGATTAGCAGTGTGCTGTATAAAGAAAAAAAAAAACAACCTTATTAGTTTGAAATTTTCCAAACTTCTTAAACCTCTTCATAAAAACAGTTAGCTTAGCTGTTTTCATCTATCTGGTTCCAAAGGGAATAAAGTGCACCTATCAGTGCCTCTGAATATCACATCATCTTGTTTCAAGAGCCAGATTAACAAGCTAAGCTAAAAAGCTTCAAACCCTAGTTCATAAATGCTGCATTAGATATGACAGCCGTGGTGATTTTTCTCATCAAATCTCAACAAGAAGGCAAAATGTCAAGCTTTTCCTTCATTTAATGAGAATCATATGCGTTTGGATAGTCACGAAGCTGTTTAATGCTTCCTTAAAGTAATATTTGCAACAATGCCTCGCTGTTCATTTTAAATCTAATATCTAAAATTAATAACGTCTAAATTTAATAGTGAGCCTATGCCCAAGTTTGGGGTGGGGGGGAGTAGCAGTGTGTGTGTACTTGGAGTGTATTTGCATGTGCAGCTGGGGGAAGGGAGGGCAGGTGTTCACACCTACACGGTTTAATGAACGGTGCGTGCTTTTGTGTGCCCGAGTGTTCATAACTGTCTGTTTGCTTTCGTGTGCACGTGTTTCCTGGGGGAGTACACTTCCAAAGATAGGGATGGATGGATGGAGGGAAGTTGCAGGGTTTATTATGAGCTCTCCTCGGGTTTCTTCATTCACTATCAGCCGCGTGTATGAGAGGGAAATCTGTGCTGCGAGGCCTTCTTTGCGTTTAAGCTGCCCATATGAGAGGAAGGAGCCCTTTTTGTGGTGGAACATCTGACTAAGCTTGACATTTACTCAGACATAAGGAGTCAGACGGAGCAGACAGAAGGGTTTTATCAATAGTTTAAAAAAAATGCACATACTAAATATAGCTCAGGCTTTTTACGCAGGATATGAGATAGGAAGTTGTAGTTCGCAGTGCTGTAATTTGTGCCGTTAATCTTTGAGCAAACTTCCTACTGTAGATTCACACAAGCTACGGTGGGTTGCAGGGTTATGTTAACAATCTCTTGTATACTTGTTAGCATTGTACACTTGTTCAGCCTCCACCCGTCAGCTTCACTTTTATCAGAAATTGACATTTTTATGTGAATTAAAAAATAAAAACATGACAAAAACAGAAAATCTGAGGGCTTAACCATGCTCCCATGACGTGAACATGATAAGTATTTTATTGGGCTGACAATAAGAAGATAAATCAGCACCTCCTCATGTAACCTATATCTTGATGCCAGCGAGTTGTGGGGATGATGCTGATGATGATAGCAATTAGCGCGGCTCGGAGCGAGTGCGTTCACTTGATGAATCTATCTGGAGTTAAGTGTGCATTCACGCATCGATTCATTTACATATGCATGCATATAAATGCACGGCTGGGCAGGACAGGCAGCGCAGAGTGACAACAACAGAGGGGGGAAAAAAAGGGCTCGTCCTCTGTACGTCACTCTGGGGCGACTGTAATGATGAATGCAGATCGGATTTATGGAGGTGGTAAATGGGTGTGAATTGGAGAGAAATTGGATAAATGAAGTTGGAGCGGGGAGGGTGAAATAATAGAGGGTAGGGGGAGGGGAGGAAGGATTGAATGAAAGTTTGACATAATGAACAGTGGGTGGTGTAAGGGTGGTGAAGGCTGGAGGTGCGTTGAGGCAGTGTGTTTATCAGCTTAAATACAGACATCTGTTACTGAGGAATTGTGTGTTTTTTGGGGGGTTGGGGAGTGTATGTTTGCTAGACGAACACACACACACATGCGCACACACAAAAGCAGAGAAGGGCTGTTGCCACAAAACTCATTAGGCTCTTTGAACTTTGGTGCAGGACTGGTTATCTAATGAGCATGCATGGACTGTAGTAGAGTTAAAATGTGTAAATCGTGCCAGTTAAAGTTAAAAAAAAAAAAAAAGGAAAAGTAGGACATGGACTCTATCTGCACTCTTTCTCTCTCTCTCTCTCTCACACACACACACACACAGATATTCAGTTCTTTCTCCCCCTCTGCTCCACTGATTCGAGTCAAACAACACTTGACATGAATATTTAACAGTCAGAACAGACAAAACAATTGAGAGTCAACTCGAGTATTGTTAGGAATTTACTCTTTGATATTCGGTTTCTTCACTTTGAAGGATTTTTGTTGGCTGTCTGGCTAAACGGCTGAACGTCAGCTTCGAGACACTGTCAGCTCGGCGTCAATGCCGGACAGACTGGTGAACCCTGTAAGAACCGGAGACAACACCGGGAAGCGGCTTTGACACTGAAGACTGGGACATTGTTTAAATATTATCGAACTGCACAAGTGCTGTCAGTCTCTTTGTGTTTGACTGAATTCAGGAGAAGGTTGAGTTTTCTCTCCGCTTTATGTGGCTGCCCGCCCATGTGTGTGCGCATCTGTGTGTGCATCCACGTGTGGAAACACTAACGGAGTGCACTTGTGCATCTCTGCTTTTGTGTGCCGCTTTGTTCCAACTCTTTGTGTGATCAACTGCAATCTCTCTTTTCTGTTTCTTTATTTTCTCTATTTATTTATTTATTTTTATGCCTGTTAACATACCAATTTCCACCTGTGTTTCTTCTTCTCCCCACGGGGTGAATTCACAAGTGCGTCTCAGCGTAAGTGCATTTGCAACGATAGAGAGAAGGTGGATGGAGAACCGAAGGAGCAAAAAGCAGCAGAGGCAGGAGAGGGAACAGAGATGGGGGGAGTAGAGGAGGAGCAGGCGGCGCGGGGAGGTGGGAGGTGGCAGGTTGATTACGGTCGCAGGTCTCGTTGCCTGGAGACGGCTGGAACGAGGGATGCCAGGTTGCTAGGCGACCAGCGCGATGCAATGACCAGCGCTGTGTGATGGAGCGGAGGGGAGGCGAAGATGGAAAATTGTCTTTGTGCCCCCCCCTCGCCCCACCCAGCTACACCTCCCCTCCCTCTCTCCTCTTCCTCCCCCTTCCTCTTCCCTTCCAGCTCTGCCTCCCTGCTGTAAATGTTCCTGAAAGAGCGGGGTGACGGTCTACGCTGATATATTTACCATTCAGAGTGGCAGCTTTTTTGGGTGTACAAGCAGAATGTATTGAAATTGGAGAGAAAACAGGCAGCAGAAATGTGCCCCCCTCCCCACCACTCAAACAGCAGTAGCAGCCTACTATATGGACAGATTATCATCAGCTCTGCAGGTCATAATAGTAAGCCGAGAAAAATGTCATCATCAGTATGCTTTACTCTATCTAAAACACATTTTCCTTGCTGTAGCAGATGAAAATGCATTTCCATGGTGGCGATGGCCACTCCTCAATCTGTACACTGTTAAATAAAAGATCGCGGAGGGTGTTAAATACACCTAATAACACAAGGCTACTTAGTTTGAGCCCTTTTAGAGAATTAAAACTATTTATTCAGACTTGTATTTACAACAGGTGAGCCTCGTGTGTTTTATTAACGTTGTGAATCTGTTTGTGCTTAACATCCTTCAAGCGAATGGAGACATTTTAAGCACAAGGACTGTCATGCAAAGTCTGAGAAATATCCTTGTGCTTAAAATGTCTCCATTCGCTTGGAAAAGAGTTAAGTAAACTTGATTTGCATAGGTTGTGTTTAAGTACATTAGTCAGAGAGTAAAATATGTAATGATAAACAAGCACTTCTGTTTTTTTAACACTAACAGCTGCTATTTTGGTCTGACAATTTTTTTTTTCAAATATAGTTAGTCTTCCCTGGATAAATAAAGCCTTTAATAAGCCTGCAAACCACAAAATGTTTTTATTTTACCATTTTTTATTTTATGTAGGGCATTGTGACTCTAGGTGCTGTGCTAATGATAATCCCTGTTGTAGGACAGATACACTCTATAGACAAAGGTACTGAGCCACCTATGCATTACACTTACAGGAGCTGCTCAGCCATGGAAACCCATGCCACGAAGCTTCTGGCATATAATTTTTTTGCTGATGTTAATGCCAGAGGTTTGGAGCTTAGCAGTTGGTGACATTTACGCACTTTGCACCTCAACATTCAGCGACCAAGCTCTGTAACGTATGTGGTCTGCAACTTTGTGGCCGAGTTGCTGTGACTTGTGTTACTTTTACTTGGTAATAATACCATTAACAGTTGCTCATGGAATATCTAGATGGGATGAAATTTCACAAACTGACTTGTTGCTACGGGCCATTCAGTCCTTATATGACCGTTGCAAGAGCTTGGTCCGTATAGCTGGCAATAAGTCGGACTTCTTCCTGGTGGGTGATTGGCTCCGCCAGGGTTGCCCTTTGTCACCGATTCTGTTCATAATTTTATGGACAGAATTTCTAGGCGTAGCCAAGTGGCGGAAGGTTTTCACTGCGGTGGTCTCAGGATCTCATCTCTGCTTTTTGCAGACGATGTTGTCCTTCTGGCTTCATCAGGTGATGGCCTCCAGTTTGCCTTGGAACGGTTCGCAGCCAAGTGTGAAGCAATGGGAATGAAAATCAGCACCTCCAAATCTGAGGCCATGGTTCTCAGCCAGAAAAGGGTGAAGTGCCCACTCCGGGTTAGGGACGAGACACTCCCCCAAGTGGAGGAGTTTAAGTATCTCAGGGTCTTGTTCACGAGTGATGGGAGAAGGAAGCGGGAGATTGAAAGAAGGATTGGTGCAGTGGCTGCAGTGATGCGGACGCTGTACCGGTCTGTTGTGGTGAAAAGAGATTTGAGTGTAAAAGCAAAGCTCTTAATTTACCGGTTGATCTATGCCCCTACCCTCACCTATGGTCATGAGCTGTAGGTAGTGACCGAAAGAACGAGATCGCGAATACAAGCGGCAGAAATGGGCTTCCTCCGAAGGGTGGCTGGCCTCTCCCTTAGAGATAGGGTAAGAAGTTCGGCCATTCGGGAGGGGCTCAGAGTAGAACCGCTGCTCCTCCACATCGAAAGGAGCCAGTTGAGGTGGTTCGGGCATCTGACAAGGATGCCCCCATGCGCCCCCTGGGCGTGGTTTTCTGGGCATGTCCCACCAGGAGGAGGCCCCGGGGCAGACCCAGGACACGCTGGAGAGATTATATCTCTCGGTTGGCCTGGGAACGCCTTGGTGTTCCCCCAGATAAGCTGGAGGAGGTGGCTGGGGAGCTCAGTCAGCTCGTTTTTTATTTCCAAGACTTTAAATACTGTCATCTTTTCAAGATACTCACTTTGTGGCCTTTGGCTTTGGTGCTACAGCTTGTACGTTTCACCCTGGCATCACATTTAAACACACTGGGTAAGCCTCTTGCTTCCAATTGCAGTGTTAATGGTGTGAAAGGACATATTTAACCTACTGTATAAACCAACCTCATCCTAAACATAACCAAGGATTTACTTTTCTTATCGATAGTTAACCACAGAGTAAAAGTGAAAGTAAAAAGTGAGAGAAATCAAAAGTAATCGGTGAGTTTAAAAAAAGGTTAAATATAGCTAAAAACACGAAATGTGAAGCAAGAGGTAGTCTCCAGGGTAACAAACTTCTGAATGCAGAGATGGCTTGGCATCCATTATAGTCATCCATGCGTCACGGGATTGATCCCAAAGCATACCTTGTGCATATCTATGTGACTCCAGCACCATCTCACAGTATTTGATGCCCTGGGATGAGACCACTTAGATTCAGTGTGATGCTCTGTGCTTTGTTAAAGATCAAAGAGAGAGCTGCTACCTGAGCACATTTCTCTGTTCTCTCTTTTGTCATTTTGTAATGAAATCAAAATGCCCCCAAAATAATAAAATAAGTAGCTAAAAAGGGAAATTCAATCAGTCTCGCTGATGTCTATCATGGTGCGTCTCTGCTCGCCACAATATTTAAAATAAATTACCCAAATCACTGCTGGGGACACGTCCCTCCAGTCCCAACTAAATTCTCTGCCCTTGCAATGTCTGTAAAACCTATTTCTTTTAATGGGTTATAGCTATTAAACGTAGGTACTCCTAACTCAAATCATGGTGCTGAATATACATCGGCAGATTTAGTCCAAATTATTAAATCAGTTTGGCGATGTAGATTCTCTGGGCTTGTTGTTGCAGTGTATGAACTTTGATGGCATGAAGAGGGGGGTCATGTATTATGGCGAAGGGGTCGAGCTGTTATTTGATTGGATAATCTGTGGATTTAATATTTCATAATGTTCGTGAAATCCCCCGCTGCATCACAGAAAGAAAAGATTAAGTATGTGTAGATGTGCGCTCATGTTGCTGTGACCATCAGGAGCCGACAGAGCATTGTTTGGATGACTGTATATATAATATCTGCATGGTGTGTTTGGACATGGAGCGCAGGGGGAGGAAGAAAAATCCAATAGCAAAAACACACAGTGGTGAAATGGGTTGTTGATCAGGCAGGTTTGAATGCGTGTTGTCTGTGCACAGTATGGGACCGTTTTTGTAAACAAGCCTAAGAGAGAAAGGGGAGGGGAGGGGAGCAACAGGAGGAGGGGGGGAGAGAGCAAATTACTGTAAAGTGTGTGTTAGTGGTTGAGGTTTAGAGGGAGATATTTTTCTCCCTGCTTCTACATCTGCTCTCGAGGCAGCGCCAACATTCAACAGGCACGAACGAAGCCGCTACCATCCCTTTTTCTTTTTTTATCGTGTTTCATTTTTCCTCCCCCCCGCTCGTCTTCTCCCTTCCTCCCTTGCACATCTAATCCCTCTATCTCTTGACCTAGAAGCACCCTTTGTCCTCCTCATTTGTTTTCCACCCGTCTCTTATGCAGGTTGTTCAGGGCAACCTTGTTTACCTGATGTGGGGGTTCTCATCTCTGGGGTTGTCATGACGATGGCCATGTGAGCATGGTCTTTATCAGACCGGCAGCCGGTTGCTGTGCAGATCTGAAGTGGCACAGCCTTGATGGCCTCCACTTCTCACTGTTTTTCCTCTTGTATATTCTAATTCCAATCTCCTGAGCCATCTGCCGTGCTTCTCCTTATCACCACCACCACCACGGCCTTCACTGTTTGTCTTCCCACAGTGAAATATGGGCCATGCGGCTTTTTATAAGCATCATTCAAACATGTCAATCAAAGTTGCCACTTAATTTAATGCCATTAATTCATAGCATCAACTTAAGGTGCTTTAAGGGGCAGCTAATCCCAAAATAGCTTATACCTCTAGTTATCTATTTATAGATATCTGTAGATTCTTGATATACTGGTACTAGAGGGCACGTGCCTAATTTATTACCTGGTTACTCTAGAGGAAAAAACAATTACAAATGTTCTCTTAAGCATTTAATGTAGAAACTATTTTCTTTCTGCCAGAATATACCCACCAACGGTATCAATGTGTTGAAGAATGCTTCCTGCTACCACTGATTGAGTGGCATGCAATAACTGATAGCTCAGTCACTGATCGACTGTTAGTATCTACAGGAGTACTGTAAACTACAAATATAAAATAAAAACAAGGTGGAGTGTTGGTAAAACAGCTGGTTATATGGTTAAAATGTTTTTCTTGTATATGCTAATCTAAAAAATCCTGGTGGAGCCTGCACCTGTTCAGGATCTGACATCCCCTATCCAGCATCAATATTTTCCTTGCTAACGTGTCAAAGGAGTTATTGAATTTTTCTTACATTGCACATATTCACTTAGGTGGTTCTATGTTAAGATAAAGATGAGAATGGTGAGAATCATACAAGCTTGTTTACGTGTTAATGTTAGTTCTGTCCCCACAAACATGTAGATGGATCTCAGATCAGTCAAAACAAAACAAGCAGCAGCAACTTGTTTAGCATGTTGGTCCACCATCAGTTTTCCTTCAAAGACCACAGGTTTTTCAAGATGCACAAACGCACTGATGGTCTCTCAGTTCGATAAGCTATAGCCACTGCTAACGGGACACAGACACACCTAGAAAAGCAAAACACTCAAAGGCAAGCAGAGTTAAATCTGCTTCCAAAGACAATGGCCAACTGAACATGTAGATGCAAACAGTTGATAAATTTAATGACAAAATGCTGTCATGATGCTGAGATGAAAGGAAAGCGACTGATTTAACACTACTGCCACGATGAGAGGCTCACACTAGCATACTAGCATCTGACAGGATGTGTGCATTAATGAACTCAGTAAATGCTTTCCTAATGAGTTTATGGTCTCAGTCATTAGTTCCATTTTTTATTGAACACAATATGATCTTCATGAGTTGGATTTTTGTCTCTATCATAGTCTAGAAGGATGGCGAAGCAGGGACTTTAAAAAAAAGGCAGTGGCATCACAAAGGCTATGCCCATGTTTTATATGAAGTTTCCGCCTTTAATGTAGTGAATGTAGACAGTAAAATAATGCTCCCAACACGAAACTGCTCACAATCAGATTTGTGGATTCTTATAATAACCAGGTGATTTTTAAATTTCTGAAAATGTTTTAAATACCATCTGATTCCACGATATTCTAAAGAAGGCACACATCTAAAACTGATATCTCAGTAACTGGGCAGTTCACACTAAAACAGTATAGATCCATAAATAGCATAGTGTGTTCTTTAGAAAGGTATATGTGCGAAGAATAAAGCAAGAGTACAGATTAAATCACAGCATGGGCAATAACGGCGAAGAAAAACAGTGGTAATATTTCACAGTGGTAAATAACGAAATACTTATTTTACACAGGCTGCTGCACTCTCTCGTGCCTGAGAACTGGCCGGTATAAACAAGAAATATTGACAATAACATACTGTGAGTGATATTTGTCCAGCTTTATCCGGAGTACATGAATTTTAGCATGCAGGCTTGGTAGGAATGATGATATCTTCTCGTTAGCATATTGTAAAAAATTTAAACTAAAAAATTATTATTCACTGACCGCTAGAGCAAGACCTCCATTTGCTTAGCTGATTGGAAGATGGTTTTTTTTTTTTTTTAGCCTTCCCCTCCATCTTTTCCATCATCCTATTAATTGGTATAGTCAATTAGACTGCTCTGAATGAGGAGACACAGGAGCCCTGTATAGCAGGTGCCGGGGGTGTTTCAGCTGGAGGTTCAGCACTGATGTTTGTTCATGCGGGTCCTCGCGGCACCAATCAATAGTGTCTCCCGGTGACTGATCACAGTGGATCAATCAGTGACACAGGATCAGCGACCAGCTGAAATGTCACCAGCTCCATAATTAAGACCTTCATTAAGCCAAAGTTAACAGAGTGTCACGCTGTTGCGTTCACCTCGACTCATCACCCTTCCTCTTCACATGCACATCCCCCACCTCACTCCTCTCCTCCATATGCTCCTCCACCCCCCCCCCCCCCCACACCACCACACCCCCCCCCCTCCCC
>VUQR01003641.1:16758-32330 GCA_015108515.1 Hemichromis elongatus
CCTGTGTGTGTGTGTGTGTGTGTGTGTGTGTGTGTGTGTGTATGTGTGTGTGTGTGTTCTCTGCTCTTTCTTTGGCATTTTTCTTTGATATTCCTCCCTCTCGACATCCGTCTCTGCCTCTGTCAGGCTCAGAATCTCTCTCTATTCTGATGCTGCATGCTCCTTTAATCCAGATTAGCTGGCGAGTGTTCTTAATCTTATCACTTCCCCAATCCCGCGTGGGTGTGTGCTTTTCCTGGTTTTGTGTGATAGGGGGAGAGGGAACGATAGACGGCAGGATTAGAGCTGATTCTGAGAGAGAGACTCGGAGAGAGGAAGTGGGGCGAGAAAGAGAGACTGTATGACACTGCAAATGTAATATCACACATATCAGTGTCAGCTGTGGCCTGCTGGAGTCGAGTTGGCCCAATAAAAGGAAAGGAGAGAAATTGGTGCGTAAATATAAAGGACTGGAGTACAGGCCACATTTGCAAACATCTAAACAAGCACAAATGTGTATTACAGTTATAATTGCATTTACATAAATGGTTATATAAAGCACACAAACATGAATATCATCTTTTGTCATTTACATAACAGCAAGGGGCACATTTGCTACATTAAAACTTAAATTTGTGCCAGTTATTTACTTATATGCTTTTTGCCATGTTAAAACTAATTTGTTTTTTCCTTTGTCGATTAGCCCTGACCTGCATTTAAACTGACTGCGACATCTTTTTCCAGATGAACCGCCCAATCCAAGTGAAACCTGCAGACAGCGAAAGCAGAGGGGGTAAGAGACACCTGTCCCCAACCCAGACACACAACACCTGTTCAAACATAAACACCTCCAGAAATATCAGCGATAACATGTCAGTTAGTCTTGCAGTGACATTAAAACACCTGCATGAGGTAAGTCCTTGAGTGCAGGATGAGTTAAGGGAAAGTACAGCGGTGCAACGCAATGATTGGGACTGTAAGTTCACAGCAAAATGCAAATGATTGGCATGTTTTTCTGGTTTTCACCAACGGACATGCTTTTT
Source organism: Hemichromis elongatus (assembly GCA_015108515.1). NCBI lineage: Eukaryota > Metazoa > Chordata > Actinopteri > Cichliformes > Cichlidae > Hemichromis > Hemichromis elongatus. The sequence continues at coordinate 17,781 of VUQR01003641.1, forward strand.
AGGTTAATTGGTGATTCTGAACATCTTTGTTTTAGGGTTTCGCTCACTCACACTGCATAGTTAGTTGGATAAGTGGTTATGAAAATAGATGGATGGTTTAAATGGTGTGCACTAATATGACAGTTATTTATGTGATATATTTGTCTCCTGAGCCTCACCATAAATCACAAGTTGTCTTTTGACACTATGGCCCTGCACTGGTTACCGCAAAATCGTATGCAGTGATAGTGGTACAGTTTGAAGCAGTTAGTGGCCGCATAATTTTCAGATTTATGAGCTAGGAGATCATGATTTGTGTCCTGTTTGGATCTTTGTGAGTTGCATTCATTTTAACTTGTTTAAGGATTCTTTTATTTTTTTAATTTCACCCACTGGTTAGGTTTAGATACTAAAAACTACTTGGTTTGGTTAAGGAAAAGCTTGTGGTATTGGTTAAAAATGCGTCCCTTTCAGCCTGAACAAAGACAAGCTGCCATAACCCAGAGTGGCATGCATCGTCACCATGGACACAGTGGAACGGATGTTTTCTTAAACTTCTGATGTAAAAGGCCCCTAATTTCCTAAAAGATGCAATCTGCGCAAAAAATATGACAGATTTTTATCAACCCTTCAGCAGATTATTGTTCAGACTGAGTAGTCAGCTCAGCTGCCTGTCAAGATGGATGTTTTGCTGCTGTCAAACTACACCTGTACATCACACACTGCACACAGCCACTTAACGCTATCATAAAAGAAAACACTGCTAGGTTTTGACAGAAGCTATTAAAGATACTTCATCTCTCATACCTCCTACCATTTTACATTACCATTGCTGATTTTCAAAGCATAACACCAGCTCACTCCCCCTTTAGGGTTGGATTTGTTTTTAAGTCATAATCTGAATGGAGAGTTTTCAAAAACTAGGAGATGTTGCATGTTGATTTTTAGACTTGTGGTGTTACAGTTTTTCCTTTTAAAAGCTTGGACGTTTACTAAATCCTAAGCCCAGACCTGGTAAACGTTCTTACATGTATGTTCCAAAGAAACTTCATCCAGATGCAAATTTTAAAGATAATCACATCACTTGAGACTGCAGGATTACATGTAAACTGGTAGTTATCAAAAGTATAAAGGGTAAAATAAGCATCTGATCACTTAACTTCTTCGAGTCACCCAGTTTGAGTTAGGGTTTGTGATTTTGGTTTGAGGTTTCTTCAATGTCCACCCAGTTTTATACCTACCTGTAAAGCATTTAAAGATAGGAAAATAAACATGTCAAAATGTGTGAGACTGCATTTAAAATGTAATGTAATCTGTTATTTTCTTAAAATTTGGGGTGTTGGTTTAGCTGGGTGGAGCGCGCTGCCCCTGTGCTGTAGCGATGACTCGGGGCCATTTGTGTATCTTCTCCTGGTCTTCATGCTGGGTTTTCTGTCTTCTCTCCATTGCACTGTTCTATCACAATAAAGGGTTAAAAAAAGAGATAAATTAATAAAATCAGTGTATTTTGCTTATGGCTAAAACAAAAGTTACCCCTAACCCTACACACGTGACTTAACGGATCCTGACATTAACTAAAACCTGAAATTTGCTTGAGACACAGTACCCACTCCATCACATGTGCTAGGTTTTTGCAAAGAATGAAGATAAAATATGCAACGCTCTAGTTTTTGTGCTGTTGGAAAAGCTCTCACATCTGAGTCGACAACCAGGAACTAATCCAAGACTCATTCTCACAGCATCCACTGTCTCTAATAGGCCTGTTTTCACTGGAGTTTGACGTGCCACAGTAGGAAAAGCACAGGTGTAGATAATAAAATTAATGATGGCTGAATGCCATTTAGCTGCTTCAGTTTTAGGGTTCTGGTATTGTGCATGCTGGCTCCCTGTCACACTGTGGCAAATCAAAACGCCTGCTGTGAAAAGGGCCTATTTTCCTAAAAGTCAGTCCAAGTTTTTAACATTTTGAGCATGTGATTTTAGATTCTATGCCAGCAGCCTGAAGGATCAACACTTTAGATTTTTTTTTCAGCTCTTTAAAATTCACAAAACAGTAATAGAAATCCTTTGGTTTCCTTTTAGTATCACAGGACACGAAGCATGCAGATGCAGGCATTTGTTTATATGCTGTTTTGCTAAAAAATATATATATACACACGATTTATTCAGTTCTTTATGCAGTTTCTATAACTGATTGGCTCACAGCACAGTGAGCAAATTCGGTGCTTTTCATCAGCCAATACCCAAACCCTCCCCATCAACACACCACCCAGGCAGGTGTTTCTAATCAAACCACATTATCATCTGCAATCTCCTTGACATTTAGGCTGTATGTAGGTTTGCAATAAGGATAATGGCACGTTCGCTGTGACTGATTGTATCTCAAGCTTCAAGTCTCTGACATTTGATTATCATACAGAAATAAATTGGAATGAAATGGCATCCTGAACGGTTTGGGGGGGAAAAAAAATAAAACAAAACATGTATCACTCGGGTGTTCTTTCTGAGAGTAATCTGCAGGAATGTAAGGCGTGCAGGATTTGTAGTGAATGGGCTCAAACATGCAGAAACGCTGGTCTGATCCTTCATAGACAGGGACAGACGGAGCAGCTTCTCTGACCACACAGAGGGTGATAAACATTTGAGTCACCGCCAGATGCTGTTTGTTTGTTGTGCCATTCGTGTTACTGCACTCTGGTGGCACTCCGAAGTACAGCAGGCTAACGTCCAGCCCTCTTTGTAACTGCTTGTCACCCTGTTGTCATTTTCTGTTATTTGTGCATGTACAGTGACATGGTGCTTTTCCCTCCTCTCCACCCTCTCCTCCCCTCCCCGCACACTTTATCTTGCATTACCTTTCTCATAAAAACATCTCTCTCTACCCCTCTCTTTAATCTCACTCACATTACCACACATTACCCTCCTTTCTCCCTCCCATCCTGGTAATCTCCTTCCCCTTAGAAGACAGGAAGCTGTTTGTGGGCATGCTGGGAAAGCAGCAGACGGACACTGATGTAAGGAAAATGTTCGAGCCGTTCGGCAGCATAGAGGAGTGCACGGTACTCCGTGGACCTGACGGTACCAGCAAAGGTAATAATGTGAAATCATGCCATGTGAAACACATCCAACATCAAGGCTGAAAATTACCACCACAACATGCACAGTCCCAGGATCCAAAAGGACATCTGAATCTGGATTAGTGTTTTTGTCTTGGAAGCATCGTTATTTTATTCTTTTCACATTTGAGCAGCATATTTGAGGATATGACAGAAAATGTCCTGCATCACAGTGCTCAAGAGTCCTTTCAAAAACTCCCGAACAAACGTCCAAAGTCATTTACTTCATAGTTGGGCCGAGCATTGCCTCTGGTAAAATATTCATGCAAATCTGCTCATATTTTTAGATTAATCCTTATAATAAGCAAACAAACAGGCCAACCGATGAAACCATGCACATTACATCCTTGGTGAAGGTAACAGGCAACCTATGCAAGACTCTAATGGTTGACAGGGGCTCCTCAGCTAAACAGGTGGAAGTCTAAAGCCCAGGAAGTCTTACTAAATATAAAATTATGGTGAGCAACATGTTGGTCTGCTTTTATTATACCACTCTTTGTCTCCATGGTTGTCCTTGCTTCATTTAATATCTAGCAAGACTTCCTGTACTTTGTTTAGTTGATAAACCCCAGACGTATTAAAGATGCAGCATTATTCACAGAAACGACACATTAGTAGCAAAACATTCATCCATCTATGTTCATTAGGTAGAAACTATTCTCCCCTCACATTAAAAAGCTACAAATATGAATTTTGACTCTGTTTACTTTACTACTCTCCTCCCCTGTCTACAACCTCTACTACTCTACTTTAAATAGTCTGATGCCTCATTGTTTAAACATTTAAATACTTAAATATTGCTTAAATGGATGCAATTAGCCATGTCGTATCATCTTATTTCTATTACCCCGGATGGCTTAGCTACTTAAAAACCTAAGCAATAATTCATATTTGTCGTATGGAATAAAAATCATCATCAGTAAGATGATTTTGCTAAGCTATGCCCTCCACAATTTACAAAGAAGCCTTTAGTCGAGCATCCTTTAATGCCACTGGTTGCAGCCTGATTCCCAGTCACGACTGTAGAAGTGTGGGCTGACTTTGTTTAACCGTTTGTATTTAAATCAGAAGAATAAAGCTCGCAGCACATTGCAACCCCACCGTATAAATGACTATTGTCAGTAACAACAATGCTAATGATATTTTCCGTGTAAATCAAAGTCCACGACAGTTCAAACACAGAGGCTAGACTTTTCTGTGTTTGCTGCACGAGGCACGACTAATAGTGCAGTAGGTTTTATTGGTCATAGCTAATGATGCGTTTGGTGGTTTACGGGCTGTGATTGATGAAGCAATGAATGTTCTGTGGACCATGCTTAATGGTGCCACGGTAACAGATGAAACGCTAGATGCAAGATGGCTTCTAATGTATATTTAAAGGGAAGCGTTTTTGTTATAGTGTGTGTGAGTGTGTGCATGTGTGAGAGAGGGGCTGTGCTTAATGATGTGTCATTTTACGTAGGGTGTGCATTTGTAAAGTTCCAGAGCAACGCAGAGGCCCAGGCCGCCATCAACGCTCTGCACGGAAGTCGTACTCTACCTGTAAGTCCACAAAATACACTCTTTCTCACACACATGCACAAGCACACTTATGCTGCACATGCAGCATGGTTACACAAATTCAAATGAATCAAGCAGATGCACTCAGATGCTCCAAATCCAGTCATTTAGAGACTCACAGGGTGACTCAGCTAATGGTCACCACTTCTCCTTTCTGTCCCCCTCCTCCACACATGCACTCACACACAATAGAGGACACACACTCTTTGTAAAATGCGGTCATGATTTATCTCTGGAGGTCTTACTGCAGTGTGGTTTGATGTAGGGCATCAAAATTAAAATAAACACCTATTTGTTTATTTAGTTTACGTCAGTAATGGATCATAAAATGTGCTCATCTAATTGAGGACACAATGTGCTTTAAACTAATAATAATTCGAACACAAGCCTTTATTAAACACATCCATCTAAAAATGTTATACAATGATTTTGCAGACCTTTTCTATGTTCAGACAAAAACTTTCTGTTTGTGTGGACCAGCCAGTCAGAAAGTAGTCTAGAAGGAAAACTTGTTTCAAAAGTCCAGCATGAGATAAATAAGAATTATTTTGGACTGTGGATCATGCAAAGCTGTTCATCATACCTAGTGTATCTTTCTGATATCTGCATTCGCTTCCCCTAGCATTACCAATCAGGATAAGTGGTCACACAAAGGTGGTTATCAACTTCTAAGCCAACCCAGACTTTCCTTGCTTGTTCACGTGATAGAAGATGGAGCAGCATCTGGCCAATCACAATGATGGATACAGTACATGTACTGGTTAACGACAGAATACAGAATCCTGCAGACAACTCAGCATCATAACTGTGTTTGAGAAGAAAAGAGCTGTACAGTAATATAGTATTAAGTGCGCACTTTAAGCCCTTTTAATCAGTAAGATGGGAAAAAAATTTACTTTATTAAAAAAGTTTAGCTTGGAAAGAAACCTGGAATGGATGGTGACTGTAAGTTTACAGACTTCTACATATCACAACTCTTTTATGTAAGACATGGGAGAATCTCATGGATTATAATCCATTAATTCAGTATGTTGGATAAAGTTCTAAGCATCTGTATTTATCACTGATGCTCATCAGAGAAAGACAAAGACTTTAGACTGAAAAACTTTAAACCCTCTGCAGGGGTTTGAGAGTTCTTTCAGGGAAGACAAAACTACTTTTCAGAGAGTTGATTGATCAGTAGGTGGTGATTTCACACCTGTTCATCTCTGATTTGGAGGAGGTTAGATTTGGCGGTAATAAGTTACCATGGCGATGTACCCCTGGTAAGAAGTGAACCGGTTTTGTAGTAATGAAAACTCAGGCTTAACCCTGAAGTTACCCAGTTAAGATAAAGTCTTTCTTCACAGGACTCTGGTCTAGTAGACATCAAGAATAAAAGTAGTTATAAAGGAGCATGACAGCACTTTATACATTTACACCACTGTTCTTGTGTAAAGAATTAGGTAAACTACTGGATTTTAAATCTGTGTGATGTTCCATTGTGAAAGATGACACTGAATGATTTCTGGTAGCTTTTAGTCAGACAGTTTAGGTTTAAGCATAAAAAAGGTCAATTTACTTATTTAGAGTGCAGTCCCAGCTCCAACTTTGAGCTTATTGCCTTTATTTGAATCTATAGTGGATCTAATTTGATGATTGTTATCATCATTCTGCTGCATCACAAAACTTTAAATTTTAGCTGGACAGTCACCTAGACACCATCATGAAAGACACTTTAATAAACATGGGATTTCATTTCCCTCCTCGCTGATGGCGAGTTGTCAGGTTTCCCATCATTTCACCAGTATTCATTATCCTGTCTTTAGGACATAAGTAGCACTGGTTTCTCTTCAGAAACATTTCAAACTTTTCTTTGTTAGTCCACAATATCGCTGTGGAGTTTCTAGGCGGCAAACTCCAGGCATGGAGCCATGTGGGTTGGGGAGGAAGGAGGCAGCAGCTTTCTGTGTAATGCTCCATGCAGCCATGCACTGTGATGGAGAATGGGAAATGAACATAGAAGTTAAACAGCTCCAGTGACTCATTTTAACCATTAGTTTCTTATTTGGGCTGTTTTGTTTTTTTTTTACTTCAATGAGCACCCTGGGTTTTTCCTTTGGAGTCATTTAGCTGTGCACCCACAGGCCTGAGTCATCGGTTTGTCAAACTGTGGACTGATAAATGTCTGTTTTTGTTTTATGTTGTTTGTTTGTTTTCTAAGTTTACCTTGCAGCCTTTTGCAGTTTTACTCGAATCAATCATTTCCGATCGTGGGTTTTCAGAGATCTATTTTTCAGATTAAAATGTTCACTTAGCTCTAACCTCCAATCTTATTTGATGATTGCACAAAAAGCTTTTGTCAGTGTCATTAGCCTTGAGTTCCACAAACATCTCTCTAGACACTGCACTGTGTTTGAGTGATGCATTCATTGTGGGAAATTTATGTGTAGGGTAAAAAAATTGGATTCTAACCAGTTTTGTTAGGATGCAGTAAGAAGCGCTCAGAGTAGTCGTAGTAACGTACACGTTTTAACCTCTTGCTGATGTTGAGCGTTGATGTTAAAAGGATCAGACAGATGGAGTTTTGATTTTTCTGCCTTTTCCTCCACAGGGCGCCTCATCCAGCTTGGTGGTGAAGTTTGCAGATTCTGAGAAAGAGCGAGGGCTCAGGCGGATGCAGCAGGTGGCCTCCCAGCTTGGAGTCATCAGTCCCATGACCCTGCACCTCGGGGCCTACAACGCCTACACGCAGGCCGTGAGGAAGACCCACAGACATACACATCTCATCCAAAACACACACTATCTGTCATGAGAACACTACAGCATGTTGCTGAAAATATTTATTTTGATCTCAAAATATCAAAAGTGAACTTTTTTAAATGTAATTTCTTTTAAGGCTCTATCCTTTGCACTTTGTTTTCTCTAGCTGACATTCTCATCATTATCTTCAAGCTATTTTAGTGCAATGAAAGAAAAAGGCACAGAAATTATCCTTTAATCCCCCCCAAAAAACCCATAAAAGAAAATCTACTTGAGAGATGCTTGAGTCGTAATGTTCTATTCAAGCATTTTATACTCAAAATTTCTATCCCAAAGAGAGATGTCTCATATGATATTAAGATGATTATAATTGGGAGGGGAAAAATATCCCAAATAACAATATAAAGTCATCGTCGCTAATTGACCATTTACTGCAAATGGTTTCAGATTTCCCTCATTTACAGTTGTTCAGATTATGATGTTTAACGAGGCCTCTCGAGACTTTTACACATGATTGATATGTTTGTAATTTAGTAAGATAAAAGGTCACATTAAAAACAAAATTTAAAAAAATGCTCAATGGAAAGATAATTTAGAGAAATTGCAAGTAAAGCTCAAAGCTAGATAAAAACGAGGACAGGGTTCAATAAAATTCTTTCTTTACAGCTCAGAGATGTGAATGAAGAAATGATCCAATCCACTGAATGTGTTTTGATTCCAAGCTTGTCAGTTTCTCTTATCGGGGCTGGCATGTGTTTCTAACAGTTGCACGTTGCAAAACGGTGACGTCAGACTCGTGGCTTTTGCACGACTGAGTCAAATGCACGCCTTCTGTTTCTACACTGTGTTTAGACTCAGAGATAATAAAGCAGCTCTCTCGATGCTGCCACAGTCTTCCCACACAGAAAACCGAAAAGGGATCAGCAAGGGAATCGATAAGGAATCTGACCTATAAGCAGAATCAATAATGCTGCTGGATATCGATAAAGTCTTGTCAATATGAATCCTTATTACGCTAAGGTGAAGAGCACACAAGGTGAATTAAAGACTAATTATTCCCATGATTTGATCGTAATGAGGGATTATAGTCATCAGGAAGCGATTTTTCCCGATGACTGAGGTCACTGAGCAAAGTACTTAGATGTGCCCTTCAAACATATAGATTCATGTTTTCTTTTTTTTACTGAACTAAAAAAGGTAGAACTAAAAGGTAGAAAAGAAAGAGATAACGGAATTTAATTAAGAACAGGGAATTTTCTTTCTTTCTTTTTTTTAGGTTCTCAATGACAAGAAGGCCCCGCTGGTGTAGTCAGGATGGGTCAGAGCACTGATAGTTGGGAACATTATAGTATATTTTCTTCCCACTGTACAGCATCTATTTATTCCTGCTTCCTTTACAGTGAGACTCCTCATTTAAGCCATCACATGGAAGGTCTAGACTCTAGAACAACCCCCATCAGTCCCCCATCTGTGCACTTCTAGTCCCTTGGGATGCCCCAAAGCTATTGGATCCTGGTCTGACTTGGTCTCACCAATGAGATCCATTTATTAGCTGAATTAGTTAGATAAATAATTTTAATAATTAAAAATAAATAAGTCAAAGAGAACCTATTATGCTCATTTCTATCTTCACATTTTTATTCCTGGAGTTTATTACAATAGCTTTGTGCTGCTTCTCCATTCATCCTTTCTCTTGTATAAACGATTTTAACTGATCCTTGAATCTTTTTTTTTTCTTCAGTCAGATTGACTTTCCGAGTGATCACATGATTTGGGGCAGCAGGAACTTTTTTTTGACGTCATATAGAGTCGACAGTAGAAAAAAAACAATGCAGAAAACAATAGAAAATATAATTTGTCTACTGTTAAAAACATTATTGTAGGCTCATTGGGTTATTGTTGGGTCTTTTCCTTACAATATAAAAAAAACTTGAGGCGACTGTTGTTGTGATTAGGTGCTGTAAAAAAATAAAATTAAATAGAATTGAATTAAAAATATTAGATTGCTGAGTTGAGTGTGCAGATTTTCACCATAAGGCCTACCAGGCAAATTGGAGTCCCCATTATAACCCATTTTTCAATTTCCTAAATACAAGTGACCAATGTTGCAGATAAATCTATTAAAAGGAGTAAAACATGTCATTTTACTATCATATACACCAGTGTGTCCAAGGTAATAAACAAGCCTTGTGACAAGCTGATGTAGTTGGTAATGTCAGTTAATTTAAAAATGATACAAACACTTAGAGTTATGGGCCTTTTACCTCATATTTATTTCATCTGATAAATATTATTGATTGTTAATTTGGTGACCTCTAGCCTCTGTCATTCCGTCAAGTCCGCGGGATGAAATGTTGAACATTTTGCCTCGCAGTAAATGAAAATAAATGTCTGTGTAATTTAGATTGATGACAATAATAATAACAATAATAATAGTCCAATTTTAATAATAGTGAATAATGGGAGAAAAAAATATGCATCATCAATCATCAAATATTGCATATTGATTCCTTATTGAGGCTCAGGTCTGGAGATGTCACAGTAATATTAAACACATCAATTTTAGTGACTGAATCTCATTATTGCAGCACATTGATGAGGGAAATCTGAACAATGGGAGTCATTTCTAATCTGCACAAATCGCTCACTAAATGTCTGATGACGAGCCTCTGCACAGCGTCTTCATGCTGGTGTTTCTGTACTTTACAAGTCTGAGCATACACACTAATGGCCTCTGCACACCGAAACACGGACTCTGAACATACTCCGAACATCAGCTTTCCCGAGTCCTGCTCCTCAATCCATCAAAGCCTCTCTCTCTGTCCTCCAGCTGATGCAGCAGCAGGCCTTGGTGGCGCAGTCGGCCTACCTCTCTCCTGTTGCCACCGTGGCTGCAGTTCAGATGCAGCAGCTCGCTGCCCTCAACCCCAGCAGCATCATTGCCACGCCGATTGCATCCATCACCCCGTCCTCAGGTAATGAGAGGCAGAGATGTCTGGCCTTGATTAGATTTCTGCCTGAAATATGAGGGCGGATATACAAGGAGAGGTGGACCAGAGAGGACAAAATTACAAACATCTATTCTGTACTTTTTTTTTCATTCTGTCTCAAAGTTAACTTTCACTTAAGGTTTAAAAGGAGTAGAAGGTGTATTTCACTTACTTATACAGTTTATATATATAGACAAAAGTGAGGGAATATAGATTCCCTCACTTTTGAAGCCAACCTTAAGCGGTCGTTAGATTTAAAATTTTCAACCCCTAAAGTTGCTGCCTGGTTTACTTAAGACTTCTGAAAATTGGTAACAATCTGCTGGCTATGGTTCGCTCTCTTTACAGAATCGTTTCTATGTACTGATGATACAAAACCTCAAATTTGATTGAAAGTAAATAATCAGTCCACCAGCTGTCATTACATTTGCATCAGAGGTTTCTATTGGTGCGTGAAAGTATGTGACATCACCACCTTCCTCTCACCCACTGAAACAATAGAGATCTTTCATGCACAGTAACCGCAAATCCAATTCCAAAAAGGTTGGGACGCTGTGTGAAATGTAAATAAAGACAGAGTGCAGTGATTTTCAAATCTCATAAACTCATATTTTATTTAGAGTAAAACAAATGAAATGTATCAAATGTTTAAACTGTACAAAAAGTGCAAATTCTAAAAAAAAAAAAAAAGAAGAAGCCCATTTTGAATTTGATGGCAGGAAGATGTCTCAAAAAAGATGGGTCAGAGCCATGATTACAACTGCGTAGCATCCCCTCTTCTTTTAACAGCAGTTCTTAAACATCTGGGAGCTGAGGAGACCAGCTGTTGGAAGACGAATGTTGTCTCATTGTTGTCTAATACAGGATTATAGCTGCTCAGCAGTCCAGATTTCCATTATCAATGAGCTTTAGCCCAAGGAAGATGAGTGTTTTTGGATCATGTTCACAACAAGCTTCTTCTTTGCATTATAGAGCTTTAATCTGTGTTCACAGACAGTCGTTTCTGGAAGTATTCCTGAGCCCGCGCTATGATTTCCATGACAGAATCACGCCTGTTTTAAATGCATTGCCAGAGTGCCCAAAGATCAAGGGCATCCAGTGCTGACTTTTGTCCTTTGCACATAGAGATTTCTCCAGATTCCCAAACTCTTTGGATGGTATAATGTAATGTAGATCATGAGATCTTCCGAATCTTTGCAATTTTATGTTGAGAAACATCATTCTGAAATTGTTCCATAATTTGTAGACTCTCAGACCGGGGAACCTCTGTCTGTCCATCTCCTGAGAAACTCTGCCTGCTAGCCTGTTGTGAAATGTTCCTTTTTAGTACAGCTTACTTTTCCAGCCTTTTGTTGCACCTGTCTCAACTGTTTTTGTGAAGTTACTGCTATTAAATTTTACATTACAATGTTCCATTGCAAATGATTTATGAGATTTGCAATTTGTATTCTGTTTTTTATTTATATTTAACATGGTATCTATCCAACCTGTGTGTCTAGGACCGATAAAATAGAAATTAAAGCCGTTCTTTTCAAATCATCTGCAGGTACCAGCACTCCACCTTCCATTGCAGCTACACCTGTTCCTGCTCTGCCTCCACCAATTGCAGTGAACAGCTACCCCTCTGTGCCAGCACCACCCAACGGCCAGCCAGCTACAGAAACCCTGTACACTAACGGGGTTCATGCCTATCAAGGTACAGGCATCGCATCCTAGACAGATTACAGCTGTATCCTCAGATTCACACACCTCTTGTGTAACATTCACATAACATCAAATACATCAAATAACATTCATTTAAGTGGTTAACCACATGTTGGTTGTGTTACAGCTCAGAGTCCTGTGCTGGACCCCCTGCAGCAAGCTTATACAGGCATGCAGCACTATACAGGTGAGAATTAGGATTTATAGTGGCACACATGTCCAATATAATGTAATAAATTCTTAATAAATAGCCATGTATTTATAGAAATGTATTTGTGGTAGAGATGCCATTGTTTGTGTTAGAACAGGGACAATTACAAACTTCAAACTGCCGTGATTCGATTGATGTTTGTTTTTTTTTTAGATTTAGATTCAAGTAAGAACCTTCAGGTTATGAATGCAAATCACAAACATACAATCAAATGCAGCTGAAGTAGCTTTTGGATTTGAGAACTGCTGCATGTGCAAAGAAGAAATTCTCATCCAAAGTCAATACATGCACACATATTACAAAGTGTAAATAACCTCCAGCACTATAAAATGAGTCACACATCAGAAACTTTATGCAAAACATAGCCCAGTTTTAGCGAACCTGTAGGTGGGGGTGCAGCTCTGTCAGATGTTTTAAGTGAAAAATGATTAGTGTGCAGTGCTCTGCTTGCATCGTCACCGCTCTCGGCTCACCTGTTCCTCCTCTCTATCAGCCACCTACCCTGCTGCCTACAGCCTGGTGGGACAGCCGTTCCCTCACCAGCCCACGCTGGTGGCCCAGCAACCACAGCAGCCACAGCAGCTGCAGCAAAGAGAAGGTAAACTCAAAATGGGGTTTTGCATGTTTGGCTAGTTTACCACAAATCACACATGCTTTAAATCACAGAAAACCACCAAAATGTGCTGCTGTTTAAAAAAACAAAACAAAAAAAGGCTCTAATCTGTTCCTCAGTCCTTATGTATTGTAAGTTGCAACTACATAATTTATAACAATAAGGCCAGATTGTTTACTTTAAAAAAAAGTCTAGAAAATCCAAAATGTTATCGGCCATTTAAACTGGCCACTTTGTTAGCTACACTTTTCTAATAATGGCTTGGAACTTGTTTACCCTTCAAAGCTGCCTTAATTCTTCATTTCAGACAATCAGCAAGGTGCTCGAACAATTCTTCAAATTTTGTTTAATTATAGCATGACACAGTTTTGTCAGCTCCACATCCACGATGAGCCTTGCATCCCAAAGGCGCTCTATTAAACTGAGTCATTTAAGTGCCACATAACTGTTGCGTTATACTGCTGATAGCAACCATTAGAATGTCAGTATACTTGGACCCTACCAACTGAAAGTTAGAGCAGAAATCAAGACTTGTCAGGTAACCTTTCTGTGGTACAATTCACATAGGCTCATTGGGGAAATTATTACATAAAATATTAATATATAATAAACTTTAAAAGCACATCGGTGTGTTGCAGCAAAAAATCTGATTTGATCTGTGTAGCTGGAGGTAGTTTGGCACAGAATTATATGAAAACAGAGGAAGAAGCTGCCATTTTCACTGACCGCTTAACCTCTTTGTGTCTCTATGGCTGCCCTGTCTTTGTGTATAGGTCCCGAGGGCTGTAACATCTTCATCTACCACCTGCCACAGGAGTTCACTGACTCCGAAATACTGCAGATGTTCTTGCCCTTTGGAAACGTCATCTCTGCAAAGGTCTTCGTCGACCGAGCCACCAATCAGAGTAAATGCTTTGGTGAGTCACTTTGATGGTCACAGATGTTTCTTTCATTCCTGCACAGAAAGAAATGCTGCTGTGATATAACACTATTTTTTTTTTTTGTCCATAGGGTTTGTGAGTTTTGACAACCCATCCAGCGCCCAGACTGCCATCCAGGCAATGAACGGCTTCCAGATTGGAATGAAGAGACTGAAAGTGCAGCTGAAGAGGCCCAAGGATGCCAACAGGCCTTACTGAAGGAGGTGAGTTTCTATATATCGACACATTTGAGGAGTTTTTTGGGGGGTTGGGGAAGCTCAGGGGAGGGATTGATAGACAGCTGGAACTGTGTGTGCAAGCTAAGGAGACAGAGTGGATGTAATTGGGGGGTAAATGGCTGTCTTTCATGTGGAACCGAAGAAGTCAATAACCCTACAGTAGATTAACTTTAATGAGGTGAAAGCACTAAGAATACCATCAGTCTGAAACAGGATCAGAAGATACCTTTTGTTGTGTAAAAGTGGCTTGTTCTGTTTTTTTGCTCACTCTTTGTTGAGAACTAGATTTCATTTTATTTTTTTTTACTGGGTTCAATTGTTGTCTAACCAGTGTTCTGTCACAGGGTTGAATGCCTACTGCTGTCCCTCATTAATTTTTTTTCTTTTTACTTTCATTTTATTGTTTTTGTGCTGTGCCATATGTTCCATTTTTCCTGAGAGAAAGAGAGAAAAAAAAAAAAAAAAAAACCAACCCA
>VUQR01003643.1:0-10087 GCA_015108515.1 Hemichromis elongatus
ACCCGATCGGCGCCAGCTGGGATCTCAAGGCTGGAGCTGAAGCATAACAAACAACTTCTCCCCTGATAACAAACTGTGTTTGCTGTTCAGCTGCAGGAAGATGGCTGCGTCTCCTCGGCCCACCTCTCATCCCCTACCCACCCCTGCTGCTTGTCACGTGCTTCATGATGTTGTTGTGTGGACATTTGTGTCCTCTCTGTGCGAGGAGTGTTTTTTGTTTTCTGTTCTCACGCTGACCTCCCATAGGAGCCCAGCATGAGTAGAGGTCTCTTTTTTTTTTTTCTCTCCTAGGCTATCCCATTGTATTACGTTTCAGTGTTTTTCCATAATACTACCGGTCTCCGACTGTCTCCCCATGTGATGTCTATGTTGTGTATGTAAGGTCGGGGGAGGGTCCAATTTCGCTGCAGGGCAACTTGTGTGTGACAATAAAAGACTTCTGATTCTGATTCTGAAAATCAGAATTTGCAAGAAAACAATCAGCGTATGTCTGAGAGAGAGTTTATAGCTGTTGTCACATTCACACACCTGAACTTACAGTTCCACAAAGACAAACAGATTACTGTCTGTGAAAGTGTTAGCATGATGATACAAAGTGTTTTAGTCTCTCCACCTGAGCAGGTGTGGCACTTACTGGTGGTGTTGTAGTGGATCCCGTTGAACTGTTCAGGACACGGTCTGGAAACCAGCTCACCTGCTGCACTTCGAGGCCAACAGGTTCCTATCCCATCCACTGACAGGTCACAGTACACACCTGCACGGAGAGAGAGGCAGGGGGAGCTGCAGGACCTGTCATGAGACTCACCTTTGGTAAATATTACTGAAGTGTACAATGGAAGTTACAGAATGCCATGCAGCCATGGTGAAAAGCAGAGTACCTCATCGTGATCCTGGTGCTGATGTTTGTCAAAGGTGAGTGTGTGATACAGACCTGAGGAGTTACTGATGGTGACCGTCTGGTTGAGCAGGGCTAAGGTCCTCGCTGAGAGACAGAACACAGAGAAGGTGTCAGAGCTCGGCCTTCACTGAGCACGTCAAAGGAAATCCTGAAAAGGAAGTTACCTGTGAAGTTGGTCGACAGCAGGATCAAAGTTTCGCAGGTAAACTCAGCTGTGGAGACTTGAAAACTCAGCGCCACACACACGAGGACCACCTGAAAGAAGAGCTTCAGTTCAGATTGATCACATGACCAGTGGTCGGCGATGATCCATCTGAGCGGCGCAGTGTTCGCCCACATCAGTGTGTTTTCTGTGTTTTTGTTAGCACTGACTAATAATAACTCATTTATATGATACAGAGCTCAGGATCCTTCAGTTAATGATGCAGCTACAGTCCCATAATGCACTGCATTGCACTTACTGGTGACAGTGTGTTATGTCTGCGGATAATGGAACACAGAGAAGGAAAGCAACGGTGTGCTGCTGCAACGCACGACAGGATGGGAAATCCGTTACAGCAGCCAGTCGAGTCGCTGAGCTGTGATTGGTCAAAACCAGCCATCCAATGACACATGGCTGGGTGTGAGCTGGACCACCTTCAGCAACATTTAAGAGATGATAACCATGTGACGGCAGCACTGCGATACCCGCCGAGTTACATTAAAACCTATAGTCAGGCACGCTCGGGGGCACGATGGAAGAAACTCTGAAATAGGGCTGGGCCATATTATACCGCTCTGATAAGAAAATGAAATATCGCCACAGAATCTGGGTAAAACGCGCATGGGCAGTGCCTTTGTTTTCATACGCACATGGCAGAAAAAGCATGGCAGGGTGCACCTCGTCCACTCCAGGGGCTCTGCCACCAAGGAGTTGTTTAACTGCCTCAGTGACCTTGCCCCCAGAGATTGGCAGGTCATCGCCTTCATCCCCAAACTCCGCTTCCGCCACGGAAGACATGCCAGTTGGATTGAGGAGATCCTCAAAGTACTCCTTTCACCGCCTGACAATTTTCTCAGTTGAAGTCAGCAGCACTCCACCCGCACTATACACAGTGCAGGTCGAACACCGCAGCTACTACTAGAAAACTACTAGACAAGGCCAAAGCTGAACATAAGGACCCTTACTTGAGCCTATTGGAATAATAATAAAGTTGCCTGCACAACTACTCATGACCGGAGAGTCATGAGTCCATCCTTCCTGCAACACCAAAACAGCTGAAACCACAAGTAGTTTGCCAGCAAACAGTGCGTGAGAGGAGAGAAGTCTGCCAGCAGCAAACTTATTTCAACAGAGCAGCCCGACCTCTGCCTCAACTACATCCAGGCACGGTCCGGTTCCGTCAGCAGGATGGTTCCTGGAAACCAGCTGTGGTCACGCGTCGTGCCGACACGTTCAGAAGCTACAACATAACCACAGACACAGGACAAGCTTATCGTCATAACCGCCGGCACCTTCGCGAAAGCAGAGACAGCGCAGGAAGAAAGGAGGCCATTCAACCGACAGTCAACAGTCAAGACAGCGCTGTGGTTTCCCAGCCTCAGCCGGTGGAGCCCCCTGACAAAAACACTACAACACCCAGATGTACAACTCGATGTGGACGTGTTATTAAACCAAGACCGGTCTTGGACCTGTAATATTGTAAAGGGTGTAGGCGGACCGCTGCCCTATATAAAAAAAACAACAACAGCAAAAAAAACAGCTGTTCATCTGTTTGTTGTTCTAATAATTCCACTGAATGCATCTGCTTATTATGGTAATAATTTTGCCAGTATTGAGCCAAATGCTATGATATTAATGAATGTTGCTCAGGATGCTTATTCCTGTCATTTCAGTTGCCTGACAAGTTTTACAAGCCTGAGTTGCTTTGTTGTTTTGTTTTATTAAGAAGGGAGATGTAACATGTTGACCTATATTTGCATCAGCCACTACATGGCACGGGGCTGCCGTGCAATATGCAATTTATTGGCGAGCAAGAAGCACAGGAAAAAAATGAATAATAAAGAGGAATCGGAGCAGAGATCAGTGTATGCGTGTATCTTATAGAAAGCTGGTATAAAGCTAAGGATAGTACAAAATTGATGCGTTTTTTTGATAAAGTTGTGGAGTAATTTGTCTCGCATCAGTTATATCGTCAGTTATATCGTTATCGCAAATTTTCAAATATTTATTGTGATAAATATTTTTGGCCTAATCACCCTGCCCTACTCTGAAATGTGGCGCTGTTATCCTGCCTGGCTGTGATCCTTACACCTGACCTCTGACCCAAGAACAACAAGAATACAAGTTACTACAGCAGGGTCAGAGATGCAGAAACGTGCTTGCATCACAGAGCCGTGACTCAGAGGCCGACAAGGCCCACGCACACCAACCTGTCTGATGTGCAGCACCACAGATGGGATGAACATGAGCATCAAACCCGCCTCGCTGTTTCTCTCTGAATCTGATCAACTGCTGATCATTCACTTGAGTTTTCCTCTTATTTCCTGTTGGCATCCATCTATGTTTTGGTTCTGGATAAACAACAACATGATAGCAACAACCCATAATGCACTGCGATTCGCGAGGCCATCAGTGGACCTGCTACGTCGGTCCCAAGATGGCTATCTCATCAGAGCTATGTGTGTCATTTTGAGGTCATTTCTGCCGTCTCCTCTGAGGTGCTCTGTTTGTTTGGACTCATAACGTGCAGCAATAACGGACACAGGCAGGCTGCGTGTACGGACTCTTCATATCTAAGCGTGAGATGGTGTATCAGTCTAATGTCAGTGTCACACACACACACACGTTCTCATTTTACTATCTTAGCAGGGACAGCTATGCTTAACCTCAGCCTAACTGTAACCCTGACACTAAAACCACATTTGAGCCTCAAATATGTCTTCAAACACGCACACACAGTAAATGTGTTGGCCGCAGAGATTTACTGTTGTGTCTCTGAGCTAAAATTAGACGGCAAGCTGAGTGCAGCATGCGCTCCGTCTTTCGGATATTGGCAGTGCGTTCAGTGGCTCAGTGGCAGGAGTTACGTCAGCGTCCCGCAGCTGCTGCAGAAACCGTCCTCGTTATCTGAGCCCGCTCTGCCTCCAGAGGCATGTCCAGGCCAGGCGGCAGTGCAGATCAGATCAGTTGGAACACACACAAGGACGCGCTGTGGGTGTGCGATCTGATTGGCTGAGAGCTGCTGGCGGTCCATATGTCTCCTGGTATGGAGCCTCTGTGTGTTGTCTAACCTGCACGCTTGAATTCATCATTCACCAAAAATTTGATCAGACCTGCAGCTCTGAGTGCGACGTTTTCACAGGAAACCTCAGACTGAAGCTGGGATCGAACCAGGTGACGACATCATGACATCCTCTCAGAGAAGATGGAAGCTCCTCCGCTGTCCGACCGCAGAAAGTAAAACAAAATGATGCAGCTTTATTGTAAAGTAAGGACCTGCCATATCAGAGAAAGCCCACCAATCAGATGATGACCTCTGAGCAACACTTGGCGAACACCGGGAATGAAAAACTCACTTTTTAAAGGAAGAAATATCGAGCCCAACCAAACTCAGGGAGAGGCGGGGGTGGGGGCAGGGACGTGACCGAAGAGGATGAAAGACTAAAAGGTAA
This sequence comes from Hemichromis elongatus, assembly GCA_015108515.1. Taxonomy (NCBI): domain Eukaryota; kingdom Metazoa; phylum Chordata; class Actinopteri; order Cichliformes; family Cichlidae; genus Hemichromis; species Hemichromis elongatus. The sequence continues at coordinate 4,553 of VUQR01003643.1, forward strand.
AAACGAATGCTACGCAACAGCAAGGTATAATCACATGGAGGTGGTGGTGGGGCTGTTCTCAGCGCATTGTGGGAAGTCATCTGAGCCTAAAGTAACCAACAGAGTGTTCAGTGTGACCTGATCCAGCAGAGATTCTCAAACCTCCACCTCTCAGGCCACGCCCACACCAGCCTGGGTAGATCTGAAAACGGAGTTTTCATCTGGAAACGCTCCGCGTACACACGATCGTTTTCAGTCGTTTTCACACAGTTGCACTTCCACATTAAAGCACATGCACGAAACGTTAGACGATTCGACCTGTTTCATTTCCATCTGTTATTTACTTTCCGGCTCTTTAAAGCGTGGCAGTGAAATGGCGAGACAAAGCACCGAATGTTTCAAATGGAATGATGATGAGGTGGAGCTGTTGCTCCGAGTCACAAATGAGTACATATTAATCTTCAACACGGCCACTAAACACTTTGAGCAAACACAACAACTGCTGCACGATGACTGCATCATATGACTAACATACGTCATCGTTTTTAAAAGTCTCCATTTTGGCCGTCCACACTGCGCCAAAACGCTGCGTTTTAAAATGTTTGCGTTTTTGAGAGCATTTCCAAAACGCTCCGTTTTCCCGACCAAGCAGCATAGCAGCTCCTCACTGATCAGTGAAGAGCCACGAAGACAGATTCAAATCAAACAGATGTCAGAACACTTTCAGAGAGGGTTGGGGTTAGAATGAAGCTGCTGCAAACGAGACTTATTCAGGACAATAATGAGTCTGTGACGAGCTTCCACTGCCGAGTGTGAGTCTGATCAAACTCCTTTGATTGGAGTGTCGATCCCGCTCTCTGCGCTCTGACATGGATTATGTGTGGAGGACTCGGGGCCTTGTGACTGAGCTGCATGAAAAGACTCAGAGGATCGTAATGAGCTCGGCAAACACAAAGGAGAGCTGTCACTCACTCACACAACAGCACAACCTTTAGACAAAAGCCAGCAGAAGCACTTCCTGTTGCCAGCCTGACAAAGCCGAGGCTGAGGAGTCTGGGTAGGGCTCACGTATGTGTGTGTGTTTTGTGAGGCCATCATTTCTCTGTAAAGCAAATTTACCTGCAGGTGTAAATACAGTAACCTTGACCACACCAGCACACACTAACAGACCGCAGTAACGCGCACTAACCCACAATGCCACTGGTCTCCCGCTCTGTGTCACACGAGTCCCGGTCTCAGTGTGCTCTGCCAATACTAGGACGTCCTCAACGCTGGTCTCAGCAGACACTCATGGGAGGCGACTGCTGCAGAGGGAAAAGGAAACGCCGACACTACGTGTCCAGGCTCAGACACCTGACTGCCAGTAGGGCCGGCTGCAAACTGATTGGTTTATTTCAGAGTTCAGCATCTTTGAACCTGAATGTCACACAGACCTGAGTTCCTCACATCTGGGCCATACTAACGCTGAGGTTGTTACATATCACAACATTTTCCCTGGAACGTCCTGCTGTGTCTCACTGCTGGTTTTCCTCCCTGCTACGCCTGAGGATCGGGCCGAACGAAGGGCCCGATGATGACTTTATGATGATAACACACACCGGAGCTTTAAACACTGAGAGCTTCAGCTCCCTTCATCATCATTAAACAGCAGACTGCCCCTTTAATCGGCGCTCTCCTCCTCCATGTCCCTGTGGAGGAGTGATGATTAACACCTCCAGCCCACCTCCTCCTGTCACAGCTTCAAATTTCCCTGTGGATACACAGCAGGAGACTTTTATTGTGAAGGAGCAGGCTGCCGCCCAATCACAGTGCAACTGCAGGAAGTTTAACCCTTGATTTGCCAGTGGTCGACAATAAATCAGAGGAAGCAGCTTTGCGCCCTGTAACTACTTCCTGTATTTTTCATGTGGTCACCTGATATCTGACCTCTGGCCTCCACCTTCAGCGAGGAGGATGAAGATGGACGGAGCACAGAGATGGAGGCAGGAGGTGATGGATATCCTTGCCCGCTCACGCCATCCTCTCTCTCTTCACTGTCATTACTGCTGGTCTGAACACACACACAAACAGCTGGTTGTACAATGAAGAGAAGCCACTCCTCCATCTATACAGAGTCCTTACAACTCTGAGCTGTGTGTGTTATTTACATGCAGACTGATCTGGCTTTGTTATCCGTTCGACGTCTATTTTAATTATTGTATTTTTATTAAATTCTACACATAAAGCTCCTGATCGTTGGAGATGTTTAAGTGAATGAAAAAAGGAAGAATTGAGTGCTGAAGTCTTAAATATGAAGGATATTCAGCGACAAAGTGGGCGGAGCTAAACCAAGATAAGACAGACCAAAGATAAGAATGACTAAAGCAACAACCAGTGAGGTGAGAGTTCTCCTAATATCTGACTCACTCTGTGAGGACGTGAAGCCGAGGGCTTGATCTGCTTTCAGACGCCGTTGGTTCCCGCCCATCAGGAACCTGAACTGCTGTTTGGTTTTCATCCAAAGTTTGAGTAGAGCTGCTTGTTCCAGTGTTTCACAGAAGCTTATTATTCCTCCTGTCAATAAACTTTGTTCAGTGTTTAGAAAAAAGATTAAAACTTGATGAATACGAAACGACGTCAGTAAATCTGACATCACAGGCCTGTCCAGATGTTTCCAGCAGCTGGACAACTGTGAGGAGGATCAGCTCACCTTCTGCAGGCAGCACTCACCTGTGCAGATGAGTGAATTAACACTGAGCATGCTCCAAAGATATCCTTCTAGTAAATTACTGATTCAGATTTTTAAAATAAAAGTCTCCATAATTAATGAAAAACTTTTACTTTGAAACCCCTCTGAATTTTGCCCGTTCTTTCACAATAAGAGTCTCTGATTTCAGCACACACTTAAAAGTTGAGAGGTTGCACGCGCAGCACGGAACTGTGCACACCGCACGGCCCCCTACCTGACTCAGTAGTTTCCGGTCCATCTCCGTCACTCATTCATCCACCCAGACGCGCGCGCTCTGGCATGCGCCGTCCTGCAGCTCACATCTGTGTCCCGCGCGCTCCGCTCCAGTTTAGGTCCCAGAACATGCCGGTCCAAACCGAACCGGGCCGAGAGTCCGAAAGTCCGGGTTAGCACGGCTCTGTCCCGGTCCGCTCCGAGCTGCTCTCATCCACACTAACCGACTGAGGAGCGCGTGCTGCCAGTGAGGAGGCTGCTGTAGAGCTCGAGCCAATCAGAGGAGAACGAGGAACAGCGCGCATGAGACAGACACTGGTGGGGGAGGGGGGGGAGGCATCCAACATTCATATCAAAAATCGATTAATCAATGACAACAACTACCAGTGTGTGTGTGTGTGTGTGTGTGTGTGTGTGTGTGTGTGTTTGGTTATGTGAGTTTGTGTGTGTGTGTGTGTGTGTGTGTGTGTGTGTGTTTTGAATGTGTTTTGGTTATGTGTGTGTGAAATAGCAACAACAGAAACCAGATGAAAACCTTTTTATTGTGATTGATTATCGATTGATCGTTTCTCTCTGAGCTGCTTGAGGTCAGCTGACGCCTGGTGCTGACATCTCTGAGCTGTGATGAGCTGAGCGAAGCTCTCTGTCGTCTCTGTGAGGAGCTTCAGGCTTCTTCTTTGTTCTCTGTCAGGATGACCTCACATTGCTCAGGTCCGAGCTCTGAGGAGGCCGTCCAGGTGTGCTTTCCATGCAGTGTGTTTGGGATGTTGAGCGTGTTAAGCCTCACACTATAAAGTGTGTCCACTTTCCTCACATGTCTAAGGATAACACCTCTTTGAGAATCACAGTGTTGGAGCAAAAATATAATTTTATTTTAAACTGTGTTATCTTGAACATTTTCATAGATTCAGTAAATGTGCGACGGGACCAGTTCATCCTTTAGTTTAGGGCTTCAGAGTTTAGAGGTTAACAAACAAAACATTCTTTTTAACATGGTCAGGTACAAGGACGGGACTGAACATGAGTGAAAAAGCAGCCAATATCTAAAGAAGGAAGCTGGAGAACTGACAAATCAGCAGCTTATGTTGCTTCTAAATCTGCATGAATTAGCTGTGATGTTCGGGGTTTATTTTGTAGATCCTCTCATTCGTCCTGCTGCTTGTGAGTTCTGCTCTTTTTCTACTCAAGTGTCACCTCTGATTCAGCTCACCTGCAGGAAATAACCCCCACCCTCACTGTTTATTAATGTTAAGGAGCAGCTCAATCAGCGCAGAGATTAGACATGAGCTAATGAGCAGATTGGTTGTCAGAAGTCATTACAGCTGAAAGAAGTCACTGCTGCACTTTCTCCCAAACATGCGGTCAGCAGGGCCTGCTGAACCTGTTAGGCAGACGCTCACCTATCATCTCCGTAGGTCTGCAAAGGTTCTCTGTGCAGCAAACGAACACAGCTACAAGGTAAGAAAGTGCCCCTCCTCCAGCAAATACACACAGCCAGAGGCTGAGACAGAGCTGAGTCACTAAAGAAATACCTGTCAGAGTCAGGAAATAAACCCAGCCGGCATGCAGTAAATAGACAGAGCCGATGAGTCACTGCTGATCAGTAAATGGAGAGCTGCGGATTCGGCAGGTGATGTGTTTGGATCATCTCAGGCAAAAAAACATTATTGTTCAGCTGTCTGACCCGGGAAACGCAAAACACCTGCTGACCTCAGGTAAGGGTGATCCCCCCACCTTCAGCAGAGGGCTCCCTGATCCTGGATCTGCTGGTGGTCTTCCTCTGTTGTCATCAAGCGCTGCTCAGTGGATTGTTGGGGTTTTCTTTCCCAGTACTGCAGGGCTCACGGCGAACATCAGAGTACCCCCTGCCACCCTTCACACCCACACTCATGCTGTAGTGCATTCTGGGTCAACCAATCCACAGCCCACTGAGGCATCACCCACCGACCTGCAGCGTGACCTTCCTGTGTGCTCTGAGAGGATGTGGGCTGATTAAATAAGCTTAAATAAGAATACAATCCACACACAGAGACAGGGTCAGGTTGTGATGGTTCTGCAGGGAACACGCACACACACACACACATTTGTGCACATATGTGTGTGTGTGTATGTGTGAGTCTGCCTGTCGAGTCTCTCTGTCAGATTAATGTAAGCTTCACTTCTGACACTCCTGCTCTGTTGGTGGCGCTGTCACTTGGTGTTCGTTCTCTCTGCGGTAGAGTATCACTTCCTGTTCTTGTTCCAACACAGTGGTGTTGATTGAGTAGCTTATCTGCATAGCAATTTAATTAAAAACGTTTAGATACTGTTTTCTCTTCCTAGTTTAATCTTCACGTGCTTCATCCGAAGCACACTCTCTGTGTACTCACTACCTAATTTATCGCCAAAGTCACTCACTGTGTCTTTACTGTTTCGCTAGCTTAGCTCGTAGCCAACTCGCTAGCAGCATGGCCTCTTCACCTGTCCTTCCTGCACTTTCCTGCTCATTGTGTCAGATGTTTAGTTACTCCTCGGCCTCCTTTAGCAGTAATGGTACTTGTAATAAATGTAGCATATTTGCAGCTCTGGAGGCCAGGATCACCGAATTGGAGACTCGGCTTCGCACCCTTGATACA